>CAUYQG010003551.1:0-17590 GCA_963574415.1 Tarsius wallacei
AAGAAAGAACGAAATCATGAATTTCACAGCAACCTGGATGGAACTAGAGTCCATAATACTGAGTGACCTCTCACAGAAACAAAAAACTAAGTATCACATGTTCTCACTCATATAGTAGACCTTGATCATCCAACGTACTACCACGAGAAAATGACTGACAGTGGTGGGAAACTATGGGGGGGAGGCAATGGGATTAATGGTGATAGATATCTGGGGATGGGGAGACACCTCTTACCATCAAGGGTGCCTGAACGAAGCATTTTTGTATGCCTAACCCCTAACTGTACCCCATAATACCATAATAAAAATAAATAAAAATAAATAAAAATAAAAAATTAGCTGGGCGTGGTAGCGCATGCCTGTAGTTCCAGCTACTCGGAAGGCTGAGGCGGAAGGATCGCCGGAGCCCAGCAGGTCGAGGCTGCAGTGGTCGGAAGCGGCCACTGCACTCCAGTCTGGGCGACGGAGTGAGACGCCAACTCAAAAAAAAAAAAAGAAAACAATCAAATAAGCAAGAGGCCCTTCTACGAAAGAGAAACGGCAACTAAGACTGTCCCTTAAGAGGGAAGTCACCAGCTATTCAAGAAAAGGAGTTCTGAGTACGAAGAGAGGCAAACCAGGAAAACTGCAGAATAAGTTGTAAATCCGCCCTAACTCCTCTGCCAGGGGATGCCTTTTAATGCTATTCCCTTTTAACTGGATAATTTTGACTCCTTGGGCACTTATGGAGTAGTTACTATGTGCGAGGCGCTGGGCTAGATGCTGGGGTCACCGAGAGGTGCCACCAGGGCTGAGGACCCCAGGAGGCACCTGGAAGCCTCTGGTGAGACAGGTAGAAAGCACCAAGCACTGTGACACACCTGCTCCAGGCACAGAGCACCCAAGTGCCATTTCAGTGTCCACACCACACACACGAAAGGTGACTGTGAGGCCAGGGATCTGTTCACTACCTTAATTGTGGTAATCATGCCACAATGTATACAAGGGGGGACCCCCAAAATGGAATTTCTTTATAAAAATTGGATATTTATTCTTATATTTACGCTTCAGTCACCTTCAAAGTACTCTCTGTTGGATGTGATACACCTATCGAGACGCTTTTTTCACTGCTCAAAACGGTTTTTTTAACGCGTCCGTTTTGATGCCTTTTAGTGTTTCTGCCGTTCTCTCTTCCACATCAGCAAAATGTTTCTCTTTAAGGACTTTTTCCATGCTGGGAAACAAAAAAGTCACTCTGGATGAGATCAGGTGAATAGAGAAAGTGGAGCGCAGGGGTCATGCTGTTTTTGGTCAAACACTGCTGACCGCTGAGCATGGCACAGGCAGGTGCGGTCGTCAACCACCCATCATGAAATGGGAAAACGTGTTGAAAGGATCTCCCAAAAAAATTCACTGAAGCTGAAAGCAGCCTCTCACAACAATGCTAGCTGGTCCACTGACGCTGATGGGTTCCTAGAAGACTTATCTAGAAGGGAAGCCTTTTCTGAGCGCTCACCAAGTACGCTGCAAGGGATCTGCCCTCCAGAAGATAATTCCAGGCTTTTGGCGGGGGGGTGCCCCTTGAATGTACACCAGATCCTCACATGATACACCTTAAATGCATAAAGTCTTGTTGGTGATACCCCAATAAAACAGGTTGGGAAAAGGAAGAGGAGAGGAGGGGAGGGTCTTTCGATCCGAGGACAAGGAAGAGCGAAGCCCGGTGGCCCAGCATGCTCTGTCGTGCTGATGGAACTGTATGCCGTTGGACATGACGGTGTGGGGAGGGCCAGACGTGGGGAAACGAGACGCTGGAGAGGTGGAATGGGACTGCCACTTGCTGGCCACACCACCTAAGGAACAGAGCTGGCTTCTCTGTGCCTCTATTTCCCCGGTCGGTTGCATGGGAATAGCAACAGCGCATGTCTCTCAAGGTCATTTTAAACTAAGACATTTAAAAGCTGAGAACAGCGACTAGTACAGAAAGCACTCGACAAAGGTTAGCTGTCGTTATTTTTCAGGTAAAAACCCTATGACTGAGCAACTGATGGAACCTGCCTCCATTGCAAGGGAGAGATGCAATGTTCATCGAAGGGATGTAGCAAATACTCAGAATTAGTAATAATAGCTTGGGGGGAAACAGATAAAAATGGAAGAGAGATATTCCTCAAAGTAACTCTCTGTAGACCCCAAACATGTCAAGGACACCCAAGGAACTGTTCCCTACTGAGGGAAACCAGAAGGACATGACAGCTAATGACATATGTGATTCCAACCCGACGCATTGGCTTCAGAGGACATTACTGAGTCAATTGGGACCATTCTGTGGACATTTGAATGGGGTCTGAGGGTAAGTTTTGAAAGAGGATGTGTTCCTTGTTTGTAGGCAAATGGCCTTCAAATGTTCTGGAGACCAGCCTGGGCAGCATAGCGAGCCCTCTTCTCTACAGAAAATCAAAAACTTAGCCAGGCACGGTGGCACGCACCTGTAGACCCAGCTACTCAGGAGGCTGAGGCGGGAAGATCACCTGAGTCCAGGAGTTCGAGGCTATGGTGAGCTGTGATCGTGCCACTGCACTCCAGCCTGGGCCAGAGTGAGACTTGGACTCAAAATAAAATGTTCTGGAGAGATGAGGCATCCAGTCAGCCACTTATTCTCAAATGTTCCAGAAAGTTATTTGTATTCTACTTCTAACTCTTTTGTAGGTCTGTGATTGTTTAAAAATAAAAACAATTTCTTTTCTTTTTTAATGTATTTTACTTTAAAGATGTGGGTGCAATTCAGGATTAGGTATGCAAGTGGTGACCGTATAGGTCCCCATTTGGCTTGGTTTGAGATCAGGTACCCTTACTGATTATGTGCCTGCAGTTTCTGGCTCCCCTGGCAGTTTCTGGCTACCGCCAATCCCTTTCTTACAGTATTATGGTAAATGACCAGAGTCTGCTTATGAGTGAGAACATGTGGTTCTCTGTTCTGATAAATCACGGAGTATTATAGACTCCAAATTCATCCAAGTTGCTGCAGAGTCCAGAATTTTGTTCTTCTTTATGGCTGCGTAATATCCCATCGTGTATATGTACCACCTTTTTAAAATCCAGTCCAGTTTCAATGGACAGCATGGTTGGTTCCATGTTTTTGCTATTGTAAATAGTACTGCGATAAACATGCGTGTTCAAGTATCTTTTTTGAAGAATGATTTAAGTCCCTCCAGGTAAATTCCAAGAAAGGGGATTGCTGGGTTGTATGGACGTTCAATTTCTAGTTCTTTTAGGAATCATCACTCTGTTTTCCACAGAGGTTGAACTAGTTTGCATTTCGTCAGCAGTGTAGAAGCATTCCCTTGTCTATGCATCCTCGCCAGCGTCTGTTGTTTTTTGTTTTATTAATGATGGCCGTTCTTACTGGAGTTAGGTGGTATCTATCTCAATGTGGTTTTGATTTGCATTTCTTTGATGATTAGTGGAGCTGAGCATTTTTCCCGTGTCTGTTGGCTGCTCATACGTCTTCTTTTGAGAAGTGTCTATTCATGTCTTTTGCCCACGTTTTAATGGGGCTGTTTGGAAAATAAAAGCAATTTCTTTTCTAAGCTAACAGCGTTTGCTGAACACTCATCAAGTATCAGGCGGTGCTGTGGAGTGCTGTGCCATGAACTCGGTGGGTCCCCAGGGACTCATCTGACTTGCATCTCTACCAAAAGGCAGGGCCATGTGCCCCTATAGTTCCCCCAAGGTCCCTGTAGCCGCTGTAACCACTGGTTACAGGTGGTCTACGATGACCGCAGTGTGTCTGTAACCCTGCCCCCTCCATGGAGATCAAGCTCTTTAAGGGCAAGGCCTGTACCCCAACCTCCAAATGTGCTCCTTGCTCCCAGCACAGCCTCTGGCCTGGCATATCCCAAGTCCTCAATATACGCTTGGAGACAGAAGCATTGAGCCTTGCTTGCCACAGTGACTACAGTCAGAAACGAGGCACCAGGCCGGATGTGGTGGCTCATGTCTGTCGTCCCAGCATTTTGGGAGGCTGAGGTGGGAGGATTGCCTGAGCCCAGGAGTTAGAGACCAGCCTATGCAACGTGGCGAGACCTCATCTCTACAATAAGCCAAAAAATGAGCCAGGTGTGATAGCATGTGCCTCTAGTCCCAGCTACTTGGGAGGCCGAGGCAGGAGGATCATTTGAGCCTAGGAGTTCAAGACCAGCCTAGGCAACATAACAAGACCCTGTCTCTACAAAAAAAAAAAAAAAAAATAGCCAGGTGTGGTGGCACGTGCCTATAGTCCCAGCCACCGGGGAGGCTGAGGTGGGAGGATAGCTTGAACCCAGGAGTTCAAGGTTGCAGTGAGTTATGATCATGCCACTGCACTCCAGCCAGGGCGACAGAGCAACACCCCATCTCTCAAAAAAAGAGGTCCTGACTTTGGGATGCACGTCTGATCCATAACTTCCTTTCAGGTGGCCCTGGCTCTGGCAAAGGTACACAGTGCAGAAAGCTGGTAGAAAAATACGGATTGACCCATCTCTCGACCGGCGAGCTCCTGCGCCGTGAACTGGCATCAGGGTCTGAAAGAAGCAGATTGATCAGAGACATCATGGACCGTGGAGACCCGGTGCCCTCGGTAAGCAGCACACCCTGGCCCGCCCGGCTGTCTCCCCTGTCTGGACTGTTGTGATGAGTCTGAGCGCCTGGAACCAAGAATCCCAGAGGGACAGGAGCTGCATGTTATCTCCCTTCTATGTGGCAATCCAGAGGCACCAGGCCTACAGCGGACAGCCCTTCTGCCCGGCCAAGTCGGACTGGGCCAGCCTCCTTTTGCTCTGTACACTGCCAGCCCATCACACGTTAGCCTGTGTCACATTGTTCACCTCACTTCACAGTCTGAAAATCTTTGAAACAGGCTAGGCGCAGTGGCTCACGCCTGTGATCCCAGCTCTTTGGGAGGCCAAGGCGGGAGAATCCCTTGAGCCCAGGAGTTCGAGACCAGCCTGGGCAATGAAGTGAGACCCCCCATCTCTACAAAAAATAATTATCTAGGCCTGGTGGTGCAAATCTGTAGTCCCAGCTACTCAGGAGACTGAGGTGGGAGGCTCGCTCGAGCCCAGGAGTTCAAGGCTGCTGTAAGCTGTGATTGTGTCACTGCACCCCAGCCTGGGCAACAGAACAAGACCCTGTCTCTTATTTTAAAAAAAAAAAAAAAAAAGACCAAAAAAACGGGCCAGGCTTGGTGTCTCAGCCTGTCATCCCAGCACTTTGGGAGGCTGAAGCAAGTGGATTGCCTGAGCCCATGGGTTCGAGACCAGCCTGGGCACCTTGGCAAGACCTTGTCTCTACAATAAAATAAAAAATTAACTGGGCATGGTAGCGCACACCTGTAGCTCTGGTTCCTTGGAAGGCTGAGGTGGTAGGATCGCTGGAGTCCAGCAGGTTGATGCTGGGGTGACCGTGAGCATACCACTGCCCCCCAGCCTGGATAATGGAGTGAGACTCCGACTCAAAAAAAAAAAACAGTCTTCAAAACACACAGCCTGACCACCCTATCTAAAATAGCCCCCAGCATCACGTATCTCTTGGCTGTGCTTGAATTGTGTGCCTATTCTGTCGTTGACTGTTTATTATGTGCTCATTTATTTGTGTCTTCCGTATTAGACTATAAGTTTCATGGAGAGTTCATGCATGATGACGTGGTAACATAGGGATGGATTCTGACCACACTTGTGATGGCCACATTCCTCGAGCTCCTGCCAAGCACCAGGGGGCCCGAGATCAGGGAACACCTCCATTTGGGCAGCTGATTGTGTTTTTTCTATACCAGTTCCCCAAATTTCATGTATCTCTCCTCCCTTATTTTCCACAAGTTCTTGTAAATCCAGTTTTTTAACAGGGAAAGCAGTGTTGCTAGAAAATGCCATTTCACATCCACCGAAAATCCTCTTGAGTCAGTAGACGTCAAATTTCATAAAATATTTACTAGAAAAAAACGCTGACAGCGAAATACAGTCTATCCCATGTTCCATCTGGTTTTCAGTTGCCATTTCGCCTAATGCATGGCGTGCTACCCTGGGAAGCGTGGCTGCCATATTCCACCTAATCTAAGATGCTATTATTTTAAGACACCCCGGTGAAATATAACCAGTAAGAATAAACCGGTGAGAAAAAGACTGACAACTAAACTCTGACCCAGCACTGATTGTAAGATACCTGCCAATTTCATAGATATTAAAATATGGCGGGGTCGGTTGCAGTGGCTCATGCCTGTCATCCCAGCACTTGGGAAGGCCGAGGCAGGAGGATCACTTGAGCCTAGGAGTAGTAAACCAGCCTGGGCAACACAGTGAGACCTCATCTCTACCAAAAAAATTTAAAAATAGCCAGGCTTGGGTGGTGCACACCTGTAGTTCCAGCTTCTCAGGAGGCTGAGGCAGAAAGATTGCCTGAACCCAGGAGGCCAAGGCTATGGTAAGCCATGACAGTGCCACTGCACTCCAGCCTGAGCAATAGAGTGAGACCCCAACTCAAAAAATAAAAAAAAGATGGCAGGGAGAGAAGGAGGCGGAATCTGGCATACGGCTGTCTGCTGTCTGTCTTATCTGAACCTTCCTCCCTCCTCAGTGGGATGACGAAAGGGGACTGTGGGGGCTCTCGGTTGTCCTGCAGAAGGGCCCGGGTCCTGACTCCTCTCCCTCTGTCCCCAGGGCATCATTCTGGAGCTCCTGCGGGAGGCCATGGTGGCCAGCCTCAGCAACACCAAGGGCTTCCTGATTGACGGCTATCCTCGGGAGGTGAAGCAAGGGGAAGAGTTTGGACGCAGGGTGAGCTGTGGTCATGGGGATCGTTCCAGAACATTCCGGCAGGGGACATCACAGAGGCTGGAGTCTGTCCCTTCCCCCAACTTCACGAATCAAAACTTTCCATGGCAAATGGCAGAAACTCGCCCCCAGCCACGACCCAGTGGTGGTTCAGGCTTGGTCAATCCAGACATCGAGATGTGTTCAATCGTGTCTGACCCTTTCCATCTCTTGAATTTTCTCTCCGTGATGGCTTCATTTTTACCCCTGATCCAGGCTGACAGTCTGCCGTCTAAGCGACCTCCCGGAAAAGCGTGGCTGTTCCCCAGTGGGTCCAGCAAGAGACCCAAGATTGTGTTTCATCCTCCCACCATCACAGAACCAATCACGGTGGCCGAGGGGGCAGGGGCGGGAAGACGCTGAGTGGCCCAGTGGGAGGACCGGGTGGGCTGGGAAGAGA
Organism: Tarsius wallacei; assembly: GCA_963574415.1. NCBI lineage: Eukaryota > Metazoa > Chordata > Mammalia > Primates > Tarsiidae > Tarsius > Tarsius wallacei. Next base: position 7,222 of record CAUYQG010003551.1, read on the forward strand.
AGAGGGAGCGTGGGTGCCACGTCTGAGCCACACAGATGGAGAGAAGGAAGGGAAACTCCCCTGGAAAGTAGGGCTGCTCTTCCAAAAGGCGGGGGAGAGAGAGGATGCTGGCAGAGCAAACGCTGCGCCCTGCCACCTCCGCCCCGCCTCCCAAAGCCACCCTCTCCTAGTGAGGTGGGCAGGGCCACCACAGGGGAGCCGTGGTAAGTAGAGACCATTGTGGCTGCCGCGACTGGCAACTTGGACCTACTCTGGGCCAGGCTCCGCCAGGCACTGTTGACACAGCACCTGCTACTTTGCAAGGTCAAAGTAGGAGGGTGTAGTTGTCCTCGTTTGCTAAACAAAGGCTGATCCGGAACCTACAAGAGATCCATGTTTGTACGCATAGCTCTTTAGGCTGGTTTTGAGGCCAGGCAGTGGTGGCTCACACCTGGAATCCCAGCACTTTGGGAGGCCGAGGTGGGAGGACTGCTGAGCCCGGGAGTTCGAGACCAGCCTAGGCAACATAGCAAGCCCGTGTCTCTACTCAAAAAAAAGAAAAAAGAAAGAAAAAAGGTTAGTTTTGAAACATTTTTGTATATGTTCTTTCATTGGATGTGTTTTTTAAAATAGCCTTCTTAGGTAGATAGGAAAAATGTGGAAGGTGAGTGATTAAGCCCAGAGAGGCTTAATGACTTGCCCATGGTCATACAACTGGTGCCAACTTACTGGTAAGTGACAACTGCTGGAAGGACTGAGATTTCGGGGACCCATCTCCCTCCCCCTCTAGCAATGTTGATTCGGGTGAATCGTGCTTGTGGGTGTCCTGGGTGTCTCCTGGTTTGACCTCCTCTGAGCCTCTGTTCATTTAACTTGCCCAGACGGTGTCTCAGTGTTTAGAGGTCAGTGACTCACCTTCTTCTCGAGCCCAAGAAAAAAATCCCAGGTCTGGTTGGCGGGGGAGGGCCCTTACAAAAATATTTTACTGTCTGGATCTTTAGTTTTACAATGCTAACTTCACAAGAGCTAGTATTTATTCCATCTTGTTTTTTTGTTGTTGTTTTCTTTTTGAGTTGGAGTCTCACTGTTGCCCAGACTGGAGTGCAGTGGCCATTCCCGGCCACCGCAGCCTCCACCTGCTGGGCTCCGGCGATCCTTCCGCCTCAGCCTTCCAAGTAGCTGGAACTACAGGCGCGCGCTACCACGCCCAGCTAATTTTTGGATTGATTGTAGAGATGAGGTCTCGCCAAGTTGCCCAGGCGGGTCTCGAACCCGCGGGCTCAGGCAATCCACTCACCTCAGCCTCCCAAAGGCGCGGGATGACAGCCTGAGCCACCGAGCCCATCTTGTTTATTGCTGCATCTTCGCATTCAATAAATTACCAGGCTGAGCTACAGACCCTCTGGCTGTCCCTGGTCTCCAGAGCCTCCACCAGCAAGGTAAGGGTGGACCAGGAAAGGGAAGCCTATGCAGCAGAGCCCTGTTACTTGGAGGGCCATCCTAGGTTCGTGGACCATCCTAGGAAAAGTGCTACCTACCTCATTGCTGAATATCACTACGGTCACCTTCGAAGGACTCCCCTTGGGAAGCTATGTGCGGACGCCATCGCCTAGTACATCCGTCAAAGCAGTTTGGGAACTCTTTTTCGGGAATAGTCAGTCACCAGAGCTGTCATCATTATTTATTGAGACCTGACAATTAAGCTCACAAACTTGCCACACGCGCTTATGCTGGCAGCACTGTAAAAATAACTGCAAGCAACACCCTCCCTACTCACCTGATCTGGTCCGCAGAGATTTTTTTTTTCTTTACCCAAAGATAAAGAAAATATTAAAAGGAAGACAGGCCAGGCGCGATATCCAAGTAGTTCTGGCTACTTGGAAGGCTGAGGCAGAAGGGTTGCTGGAGCCCAGCAGGTCGACGCTGGGGTGGCCGTGAGCGTGCCACTGCACTCCAGCCTAGGTGACAGGGTAAGACTCCAACTGAAAAAAAATTATTTCCAGATAATGTGTAACTAAGTGAGCATATTCATTTTTAACTAATTTAACTTCTTCCAAATTCTCATTTGCAAATGAGACTCACAGTTAAAACATCATACAAAACAACATGTGGTGACTTCTGAAGACAGACTTGAACGCATTCTTTCAATTTTATTCAAACTACCAGTGTCTCCCAACATTGATCATTTTATTTTTTATTTTTATTTTTTGAGTGGGAGTCTCACTCTGTCGCCCACGCTAGAGTGCAGGAGCACACTCACAGCCACGGCAGCCTCAACCTGCTGGGCTCCGCCAATCCTTCCGCCTCAGCCTTCCAAGGAGCTGGACCCACAAGCGTGTGCCACCACTCCCGGCTAATTTTTTTATTTATTGCGGAGACGAGGTCTCACCATGTTGCTCAGGCTGGTCTCGAACCCGTGAGCTCAGGCAAGCCTCTCGCCTCCGCCTCCCGAAGTGCTGGGACTAGAGATGTGAGCCACCGTGGCTGGCTCTCCATTGACCGTTTTAAAAAAACAATTTAATCCTATCAAAGGGTGATGTTCGCTTTCGCCCGCTTGCCTTCACGCCACTGTCATGAGCAGGCCATTGCAGGCCACGTACACAGAGGGCCAGCACCCCGCAGACGCCACCTGCTTTGACGATAGCATCAAGTAGCTGTCCCAGCTGAACATTCAAGGGCACCTTCAACTGTATACGATTCAGCTGTGAAACACAACCCTGTGGGGACGGTGGCCATTAAAGCGGTGAAATTTTCGCGCAGCTTGGCAGGCCTGCGGACCTTAGCCCTTTCTAAGTGTACAGTTCTGTGGTACCAAGTACGATCATGTTGCTGTGTGGCCATCACCAACACGCACCTCCAGGCTCTTTTCATCTTGCTAAACCGAAACTCTGCATCCATGAAGCAATATCTCCCCGTGCCTCCATTTCCCCAGCCCCCGACAGCCACCATCCAACTTCCTGTCTCTACAAATCTGACCGCTCTGGGTCCCTCCTGTTTCACTTTTTTAAACATCCTCATTCATGTCGTAGCGTGTGTCCACCATGTCCTTCCTTCCCAGAGTGATTAACATCCCACTGCATGCATATGCCCCATTTTATTTATCTGTTCCTTCGTCGGCAGACACTGGGGTCTTGCTTCCACCCTTTGGCTATTGTGAATAATGCTGCCAGGAACATGGGTGTGCAAATACCTGTCCAAGGTCCTGCTTTCAATCCTCTGGGGTACATACCCATACATGGAATCACTAGATCAGATGGTGATTCCAGCTTTGGTTTTTGTAGAACCACCGCGTGCATGAGTCCTGCCAGTCACAGTGGCTGCACCATTTTTACCTTCCCGCTGGCGATGCATATGGATTTTGATTTCTTCCCACCAACAGTTGCTATTTTCTGCTTTTCATAGTAACCGTCCTAGTGGGTGTAAGGCGGTAGCTCACTGTGGTTTTAATTTGCATTTCCCTAATGGTGAGTGACGGTGAGCATCTTTTCATGTGGTTTTTGGCCAGTTGTATATCTTCTTTGGAGAAATGTCTTTTCAAGTCTTTTACCCATTTTTCAATCCAGTTGTTTGCCTTTGGTTGTTGAGGTGTGGGAGTTCTTTGTATACTCTGGATAGGAACTCTTTATCAGGTTATGATTTGCAGCTATTTCCTTCCACTTCCTGGACTGCCTTTTCACCCTTTTGATTGTGCCCTGGGATGCACATTTTCCATTTTGGTGTAGTCCAGTGTGTCTAGTTTTACTTGTGTTGCCTATGCTTATGATGTACTGTCCAGGGAATCATTGCCAAATCCAATGTCATGAGTCTTTCCCCATACATTTTCTTCTTTTTTTTTTTTCTTTTTGACTTGGAGTCTTACTCCATCTCCCAGGCTGGAGTGCAGTGGCACGCTCACAGCCACCCCAGTGTCGACCTTCTGGACCCTGGCGATCCTTCTGCCTCAGCCTTCCAAGTAGCCAGAACTACAGGCACGTACTACCACACCTGGATAATTTTTTTATTTATTGTAGAGACAAAGTCTCGCCAAGTTGCCCAGGCTGGTCTTGAACCCTCAGGCTCAGGCAGTCCACTCGCCTCAGCCTCCCAGAGTGCTGGGATTACAGCCTGAGCCACCGAGCCCGGCCTACATTTTCTTCTAAGCGTTTTGTGACTTTAGCTCTTACAGGTAGGTCTTTGGGTCCACTTTTAGTTCATTGTTCGTATGTGCTATAAGACAAGGGTCGGACTTCATACTCTTGCATATGGATTTCTAGTTTTCCCAGCAACACTTGCTGAAAAGACTGTTTCCCCCATTGAATGGCCTTGGCATTCTTGTCAAAAACCATTTGACCACATACATGTGAGGGTTTCTTTCTGGGCTTTCTAGTCCATTCCTTTGGTCTGTGTGTCTGTCTTTATGCAGTACCACCTTCTTTTGATTACCGTAGCTTAGTAATAAGGTTCAAAAGAGGAAGTGTGAGACTGCCAGCTCTGTTGTTCTTTTCCAAGGTTGTTTTGGCAATTCAGGGCCTTTTGAGAGTCTATATTAATTTGGGGATGATACTTTTATTTCTGGGGGGAAAACCCCACTGGGATTTTGATAGGCATTGCAGTAAATCTGTAGATCATTTTAGGTGATGTTGACATCTTAACAATATTTAACTTCCCATGGATTGTTTTACATTTTGTTTAGTCTAATCTTCTAACCAGTGTCCAGGCTGTGGACAAGGTCCCTGGGGAGACACTCTGAATAACTGAGGAACAGAAGCATTTTTCCTACCCATCTGAAAATCAGGGCGAGACTGGGGGTTGGAGGGAATGCAGAGAGAGGAAGGTGTGGCCCAGCCCTGAGGCCTTCCTGCCTGGTGAGGAATGGCCGCTGTGTAAACACCTGTGGATGTAATGACCGCTGAGGATCAATGGTGTTTGCTGAGGTTCAGGCTTCAGGGTGAGGAGTGCTCTGCTAACAGATTCTACACTTGCCCATGAACTTAAGGTCAGAAGAGCACTGGGAAGACCTCCCAGAAGGTCAGGACAAGTCATGCACTTGCTTGGAAGGGAGGAGACCAAGAGTGTTTTTTTGTTTTTAATGCTCTCAGAGGTAGAAGAGTATTCTTTGGAAACCCTCAAATTTTCAAGGATAAGGTGTATAGTAAAAAAAGATGAGTTTCTCTCTCTGTCAACTTCTAGGTGCCAGCACCATAAAAATTAAATTATAATTCTTATTCTCCTTTTGGGGCTTCTTAAACTGAAGGCAAACCCCAGAAAGCAGGTCTCTGGGGTTCCACACAGTTTTGAGCAGTGACAGCCCTATTGGGATCCAGAAAGAGCCTCCCGAGATGACATATTTAAGTCATGTCACAGAAAACCTGGGCTTTCACTTCTGCCGTCTATTAGCGTGACCTGGGCAGGTCACTCATTTCAGATTCCACCTCTGTGAAACGGAGATAATAACAGCTGACAACCCCTAGTCAGAAGGTTTTGTGAACAGCAGATGACATACCATACATAAATGTGTCTGCTAAGCTATTACAGGCTATAAAATGTGACCTAGTTTAGGGTCACTCATTTGTTAATCACACCTCATACCGGCCTCTAAAACCCCTGCCCCGTCACCCCTTCCTCCACAGCTTAAAACCCGTTCAGGGTGAGCACAGTGCTTTATGTGGCCAACTGGTCTGTCCCCTGGCCTTTGGGTAAATATGAATTCAGAAGAGCAAAAAGCTTCCTCTCCCCCTGGCCCCATTCGGACAGGTTTTAGAATGCAGCAGAGAAGAGGTCTAACTAGAACTAAAGAGCAAGAAATAGTCGCCAACGTCGTGACCGGACAGTTTCAACCAATGCTGAAATTCATGAAGCAATTTCCAAAAATATACAAGTGCCCCGTTTCGTTCTTGAACCTGCAGCCCTTAAGTGAGAGGTTTAGACATCGACAAAGACAGTCCCTTACGTTCTGCTGGGAAGAGCTTACAAAGACCGAGAGTGACAATGAGTTGTCCCTAGAAGATTCTAATGTCAATTAGACAGGTGTGCAAGAGAATACACCCAGCCCTTCAAAATGAGCACCAACTTTAAACTTGACCAGAAGAACTAGGATGCTGGAAGCACAGAATGAGCTGCTATTGACTCATTCGTATCCTGCCGGGACTCCGTCATACTTAGAGTCCCCTACAAATGGCAGGCAAGAAATTGATTTGAAAGTTGGCAAAGACACACACAGACCTCCAGTTGTCCACGGAGATTCAGGGCTGTCAGCTTGGCTGAGCGTGGTGTTTCCTGTGCCTGCGGCAGGCCTGCGACTCTGTTTGAAACCCCTTTGAGCCCCTGAGAGGTTCTAGCCAGCCCAGAGAAATCTCCCCAGCCGCTCTGTGTCACGATGCACGGGACCATTCGTGGCCTTGAAAAGTCTGGTTCGACTCGTTAGGCTGACACCTCCCTTACCTGTAGCTGAGGTCTTGGAGGTGCAGGGTCCCCTGAGGATTTCATTCGCTGCTGTATATGACATCGCTAAGGATCAAACATGTACTCGTATCCACAGCTTAGGGGAAGTCTCTGGGTGCTTTCTCTACCACCTTCCTGTTTCTTTTCCCAAGGCTGGCTTGTTCCCTATTGAATTAACGGTCTAGCCGGGCATGGTGGTGCACGCCTGTCATCCCAGCACTTTGGGAAGGGGAGGCGAGAGGATTGCCTGAACCCACAGGTTTGAGACCAGCCTGGGCAACATAGTGAGACCTCATCTCTACAATAAATCAAAAAATTAGCTGGGCATGGTGGCATGCACCTGTGTTTCCAGCTACTTGGAAGGCTGAGGTAGAAGCAGGTGAGCCCAGTAGGTGAAGGCTGTGGTGGCCATGAGTGTGCCACTGCACTCCAGCCTGGGCAACACAGTGAGACGCCTACTCAAAAAAAAGAAAATCAGTGGTCTGTGCCTTCAGTCTCCAGCATGGTGTATGGAGAGGAAAGGATGTACGTGTAGGTGCGTGTGACCGGCGGAAATTGAATGAGGATTTCCGTTCACAAACCCACCCCATCCCAGTAGAGAACCCCCAGTTGTGGTGGCCATGCGAACAGGCCTGTACTCAGAGGCTGCCTGGGCAACTCTCTGACTTGTAGGCAAGTCATCTAACCTTGCAGATCTCAATTTCCTCTTCTATAAAACAGAGGTTGCTGGCCGGGCCCAAGGGCTCACGCCTGTCATCCCAGCACTTTGGGAGGCCGAGGTGAGAGGGTTGCTTGAGCCCAGGGGTTTGAGACCAGCCTAGACACGTTGGTGAGACCTCTTCTCTACAATAAATCACAAAAAAACTAGCCGGGCATGGTAGCATGCTCCTGTAGTTTTGGCTACTTGGAAGGCTGAGGCGGAAGGATCACCTGAACCCAGCAGGTTGAGGCTGCGGTGGCTGTGAGCGTGCCACTGCCCTCCAGCCTGGGCGACAGAGTGAGACTCCAACTCAAAAAAAAGAAAAAAGAATCACCTCAGGACGGACTCAAATGCAGACTCTGATCAGTAGGCGAGCTGCTGTGCCTGGGACTCTGCATGGCTAAAAGCTCCCAGGTGACTCCCAGGTGGTCCACAGACCATGCTTTGGGAACCAACTTGGAAGACAAAGCCACCCCTCTGCCCTGCACTTATGTGGGTCCAGAGCATCACCGACTGCCAGTTCCTGCTCTGAGCCACATCATCTCTGTTGGTCCCCGAGTGGGTCCCTGAACCACCTTTCCTGTCCCCATGAGCGGCAGGACCATGACCCATCGCTGGGAAAATCTCCCAGCCGCCTCCCTCAGCCCTAAGCCGGGAGAAGGTGAGCTGCCTCCCGGGCGCGCCCTCTGCTGGCCGGCGAGGGTCACTTTCTCCTGGCCCCTCACCAGTCCTTCTTGCGGCCTGGATGCTCGTTTTTTCCCCTGTCCGTCCCGACAGAAAAGCTGCCTGACAGATTCCAGAGGTCCGTGTCGCCCTTCAAGGTGTGGGAGGATGTTTCCGCTCTTTTCCTTGAGCTGCCGCGCTCAGAGGCAGTGGGCCCGGGCTTGGCCAATGACCACCCACTGCTCATGGCCTCAACCCGGTTCCATCCGCCCCATGCACTTCCCACAGCGGGTGGCGAGCCCTTTGCCCACACACGGCCTGAAAACGGCCAGGTCAGGAGGGAGGCAGGGCTTCTTGTGATCCAGGGTCGGAGTCGGTCGTGGAGGCGAAGTTGGTATGTCCCAAGGACAAAAAAAAGAACAGTTAAGAGGAGGATACAGGTCGTAGCACCATCACTCATTCGTTAAGACATTTCTTGGCCAGGTGTGGTGGCTCACACCTGTAATGCTGGCACTTTGGGAGGCCGAGGTGGGAGGATTGCTTGAGCCCAGGAGTTCGAAACCAAGCTGGACATCATAGCGAGGCCTTGTCTCTATAAAAAAGAAAATAATTTTTTTTTTTTGAGTTGGAGTCTCACTCTTGCCACCCAGGCTGGAGTGCAGTGGCACGCTCACAGCCACTGCAGCCTCGACCCGCTGGGCTTAGGTGATCCTTCCACCTCAGCCTTCCAAATAGCTGGAACTACAGATGCATGCCACCATGCCTAGCTAGTTTGTGTGTGTGTGTGTGTGTGTGTGTGATTTATTGTAGAGACGAGGTCTCACCAAGTTGCCTGGGCTGGTCTTGAACCCCTGGGCTCAGGCAATCCTTTCACCTCAACCTCCCAAAGTGCTGGGATTACAGGCTGAGCCACTGCGCCCAGCCGAAAATAATTTTTTTGAAGGACATTTCCAAGCCCAGCAGGTAGAGGCTGTGGTGGCTATAAGCCTGTCACTGCCCTCCAGCCTGGGTGACAGAGTGAGAGGCTCTGAAAGGAGATACCTCTATAGAAACCTAAAATAAACTTAGTTAAGCACAGTCTCTTTGCCTCAGCGTAACCATTTTTGCTTAGACTTTACCCCTGACATGCTTCAAATCTAGCACAGGTTAGACCTAGATAGATAAATTTCCACTAGGCAGGTTTTAGGGAGCGTTCAGACATTCTACTGCAGGCCAAGCGGGCAGCCTACCCCACCCCCTCGGCAAATCTTTATCAGATGCAAGACAGGACAGCACAACTTTTCAATTCATGATTTAGCATAATAATCTCCAGTAAACTTTCAGGTTTCTTGTCCAGGGGAAGATCGAAGATCACCTCTTGGCTGGAAGAAGCCATAGGAATGATAATAAGACCAAAAAATAAAAAATAAAAGACGTTTCTTAATCACCCACTGTGTGCAAGACTTGGCACCAGGAACAGAGCATTCTCACTCCCGGCACACAGAGAACGTGGCCCAACAGACAAAATAAACATAATGGCGACTACTTACTGAGTCCTGTCTACACTCCCAGCAGTATACTTACTTTATTTAATTGTATTTAAGCCTCCCAACAGTCCTGTGATCATTCCCGTTGTAAAATGAAAAAACTGAGGCGCAGAGAATCTGGTTGACACTTTTAGTTAATAAGGAAGTCAGTTCAAAAGAACAATTTGTAGCCAGGCTCAGTGACTCAGCCTGTAATCCCGCACCTTGGGAGGCTGAGGTGAGTGGATTGCCTGAACCCGTGGGTTCGAGACCCGCCTGGGCAACTTGGCAAGACCTCATCTCTACAATAAATCAAAAAATCAGCCAGGCGTGGTAGCGCATGCCTCTAATTCTGGCTACTCGGAAGGCTGAGGCGGAAGGATCGCCAGAGCCCAGCAGGTCAAGGCTGCAGTGGCCGGGAGTAGCCACTGCACTCCAGTCTGGGTGACAGAGTGAGACTCCAGCTCAAAAGAAAAAGAAAAAAACAAAAGAACAATTTGCAAGCCAGGCATGCCTGTAGTCCCAGCTACTTGGGAGGCCGAGGGGAGAGGATTGTTTGAGCCTGGGAGTTCAGGACTGTAGTGCACTGTCACCATGCCTATGAACAGCCACTGCACTCCACCCTGGGCAACGTAGAGAGATCCCGTCTGTAAAAAAATAAAAATAACAAAGAACAATTTGTTATTATTGCTCATGGTCCTGGAGGCTGGTGGGCTCAGCTGACTGGTTCTCACTTGGGGTTCTTTATATGAAGGGAGGCCCCCCCAAAAATGGAATTATGTTTTGGCGGGTGGGCCCCTTGTAGTACAGGCTTCTCCCGCTAGGTAAGTGTTCTAGGAATCCATCGGCATCTGTGGACCAGCTTGTGTTGATGAGAGAGGCTGCATTTGGCCTCGGCAAATTTTTTTTTTTTTGTAGATTCTTTCAACGCATTTGCCCATTTCGTGATGGGTGGTTTACGAGTACACCTGCCCACACCGCACTGTGTGTTCAGCAGGTTTTGACCAAAACCAACATAAACCCCCGTGCCCCGCCCCATTCACCTGATCTCTCCCTGAGCGACTTTCTTTGTTTCCCTGAATAAAGAAGTTCTCAAAGGGAA
>CAUYQG010003552.1:0-21203 GCA_963574415.1 Tarsius wallacei
TCAGGTTCCCACGGGACCCGGCCAGGTAGGTGAGCGGCGGGCGCGGAGCTGGCGGCCGGGCCGGCGGGCTCCGGGGCCGAGAGGGGCGTGCGGGGGAGGGGGCGCGCCGTCGTGGGCCGCGAGCCGTGGGCGGGCGGGCGGCGTCCGGGGACCTCGGAGCACGTGCGCCGGCGGGGCCTGGCGCCGAGGGCGCCTCCCGAAAAGCGGAGCCGCGGGGGCGGCGCGCCGCCGCGGGGGGAGGTGGGCTTTCGCCCTGGGAAACTTGCTGTGTGACCTCGAGCGAGTCGCTTTCCTCTCTGGGCTGTAGTTCGCTTAGCTGTCAAAAGGGAAACCAGGACTCTACGGTTGTGGCCGCCAGGGCCCTTCCTTCTCCTGGGCGCCAAGCCCCGGACAGCGTTCCCGTTTGGAGTCTGGCCACCTTCGATCTCAAGTCAAGTCGCGACTCCTCTGTCCTTCGGGCTCGCCATTGCACGGTTTGGGGTTCAGCTTCTCGCTCCGACCATTACTCGGGATCTTTCGGTTATCGTGGGGATGGCCGAGGGTACGCGTGAGAGCGTGGGAATCGGTACTGAAACCTCTTCCTTGGGGTGACCCATGCGCCCCGACTTACGTTGGGGGATTGTTTGAGAGACTGAGTATGTTTCACAAGCCTCGCCTGTTGGTTCATTCATTTAAACCCCGTGCCTACGGTTTGCCAAGCGCTAACGTTAGGTGCCGGGAATTCGTAGGTGAATATGACAGGCACTGCCTGCAGAAAGCTCGCAGTCCATTGGTGGGTCAGATATAGCAGCAGGCGATTTTAATGTAGTATGCTCTTTATTTATTAGTTCCAGAAGTACTTATTAAAGGCCTACTCTGTGCTAGGCATTGTTCTGATCAGTGGGGATTACAGATGAACAAAGTCCTTGCTCTCTTGAAGATTACATTCTGGGGGGGGGGGGCGGGTAGACGAGTAAAACATACAGTGTGCCTGACAGTGATAAATACTATGGAGAAAAATAAAGCAAAGATTAGAGGGCAGTAGGGGGAGGCACAATCGCTGTTTTAAATAGGGTGACCCGAGAAGGCCTCACTAGGAAGGTGAATTTGAGCAAAGACCATCAGTAGGTGAGGGGGCAGCCATGACGATATCTTGAGAAAGAGCATTCCAGACTGGAAGCTGTAAATGCGAAGGTAGGGCATCTAGGAGTCCAGGGACTACTAGAGCTGGCTTATGGAAAGAGGGGAGGGAAGAGGTGACACCAGAAAGGTGTGTGTTCGTGGGGGGGAACCCAAAAAAACCTGAAATTTATTTATTAAAGATTGTATATTCTTACATGTTTAAACTTAAGTCACCTTCAAAGTACTTTCCGTTTGATGCAGTATACCAATCAGGACACTTTTTCCACTACTCAAAAGCAGCTTTTAAACCTGTCAGTTTTGATGCCTTTTAATAGTGCTTCTGCTATTTTTTGTTTCACCTCTTTCACATCGCCAAAACGTTTCCCTTTGAAGACGTTTTTCATCCAGGATAACAAAAAAAAAAAGTTGCTCAGGGTGAGATCAGGTGAATAGAGAGGGTGGGGTGCAGGGGTCATGCTGTTTTTGGTCAAAACTGCTGAACACTCATTGCAGTGTGGGCAGGTGTGCTTGTAAATCACCAATCGTGAAATGGACAAATGCATTGAAAGACTCTCAAAAAAAAAAAAAAATTGACTGAAGCTGAATGCAGCCTCTCACAACAACGCTAGCTGGTGCACTGATGCTGATGGGTTCCTAGAACACTTACCTAGCAGGGGAAGCCTGTACTACAAGGAGCCCACCCTCCAAAATTCTGGGAGTTTTGGGGTCCTTTCTTGTATGTAGTGGCAAATTGTGTAGGACACTGAAGTCCTTGGAAAGCACTGTAGCAGTTACTCTTAGTGAAATAGGAAGTCATTGACAGACTTTGAGCAGAGAGAATTTAACAGGATGGCTGATTGCTTGTTGAATAGCTTGTAGGGAAATAGGTGAAAACAGGAAGACCAGTTAAAGGCTATTCCTCCAGATTAGTGGAGGAAGAGGAGGTGGTAAATTGTTGCATTTGAGATATGGTTTGCAGGTGGAGCCAAAGGATTTGCTAATGACTTGGATGTAGATTATAAGAGAAAAAGAGGAGTCGGGGATGACTTCCAGGATTTTTAACTTGAGCATTTACTGGGATAGGTAAGATTGGGAAGAGCAGGTTTAGGGGAGGAATATTAAAAAGTTTGGTTTGGGATAAGTGAGTTTTGAGAGGCTGATAGACATTTAAGAATAGATGTTTTCCTATCATACACAGATATGAATCCTATATTTATCTAGATACATGGCCTAAATGTAAAAGCTAAAATCACTAAACTTTTAGGGATAAATCTTCATAACCTTAGATTTTGCAGCACATTCTTAGATATAACATTGAAAACACATTCAATAAAAAAGAAAAATGGTGATTGGACTTCATTAAAATTAAACTTTTGTGTATCAAAGGACATTACCAAGAAAGTGGAAAGCATGGAAGAAAACAGGTGCAAATAATACAACTGATGAGGATCTAGTATGCAGCATATATAAAGAACTATTAGAGTTCAACAACAAAAAGACAAACAATCCGATTAAAAAACGGACAAAGGACATGAATACATATTTTTCCAAAGAGATACAAATAGCCAACACACACTAATTGCTAGTTAATAGGAAAGTCCAATTTGAATCCACAGTGAATGGAAATTGGACATAGACTTACCACATGACCCAGCAAATCCATTCCCAGGCATGTATCCAAAAGAATTACAAACCAGTCCTCAAAAAATCCAAATGTACACGCATGTTTGTGGCAGCACTATTCACATAGTCAGTAGGTGGAAACAACCCATGTTTATCATTGTATGAACGGATAAACAGAATGTATGTCAATTTAGTGGAATATTATTCAGCCATAAAAAGGAATGACGCACCAATGCATAGTACAATGTGGATGAACCTCAGAAAATAAGCCATACAAAAGATTGTATATTTTATGATTCTGTTTATATGAAATATCCAGAATAGGTAAATTCATGGAGACAGAAAGCATATTAGTGGTTGCCAGGGACTGGGGGAAAGGGAGAATGGGTAATAAATGATTAATGGGTACAGGGTTTTCCTCAGAGGTGATGAAAGTGTTTTGGAACTAGATGGTGGTGATGCTTGCACAACATCGTAAATGTACTAATTGCCACTCAGTTTTTCACTCTAAAGTGGTTAGTTTTATATTAATTTCATCTCCAAGAAAATAGATGTGTTGAATAGACAGTAAGATACACAAGTCTGGAACTCAGATATTTCCAGACTGGAGACTATAAGTACAGGTGTTCTCAGTTTTTAAAGCCATGGGATTGGGTATCTAAGGAGCAGGCAGAGATAGGCAGAGTGTAGGTCTGATGATTGAGTCCTGGGGCAGTCCTAGTGTTTAAAGTTGAGATGAGAGGGAAGTACCTCAGGAGAGTGAGAAGTACTTGTGGGTTCCATGGGAACAGAAGAGGAGCATCTTAATCTGACCTGGCCTTACCCCACTAAGCATTATCTTCGTTTTATCCAAATTTAAGCCCAAGGGCATTCTTAGAAGTTTATTTTCCTCGTGTAGTATGTATACCCCTAGTTAGTTCTGGCCTATAGGTCACTTGTGTCTATATGTAGTGAATGCTGTTTTTACTACACTCCTTAGGGGGGAGTATGACCTATAGGGGTTTACAGTCTCCGAATTAGGAGTTTTTAGATCTAGTTAAATATTGTTGAAATGCTGGAATTTTCTCAATAGTAGTGGTCTTTAACCATTTTTTAGTCATTGTTAACTTTGAGAATCTAATATAAGAACCCTTACCTGAGAAGAAACAGGCACACAATTTTGCATTCCACCATAAAGGTGTTTATGGATTCTTTATGGCCTCTGTGTGTTTCTGACAGGTGGGTACCTGTCTTTGCTAAAACACCTCTAGTGGTGGCTTTCTGCTTTGTGAGGGGACCTTGAGGTCTCTGGACAGTTTGTGCTGTTCTTTCTTCCTTGTATTGAGTGGAGATCTTCCTGTGACTTAGGCTTCGTGAGTTCTGGTTTTGTCTGCAGGATCACACTAAGTCTGTGCCCTTTTCCGTGTAGAATCCTTTGAATGTTTCAAGATCAGATCATGAAGTTAATTGTTTTTTTAAAGATCTTTGTTGAGATGTAAATCACATACTACATAATAGATCCATTTAAAGTGTACAATTCAATGATTTTTGGTATATTAATTATTAATGTTTAAAATTTTGGTAAAGTATTTATAATAAAACTTGCCATTTTAGCCATTAAGTGTACAATTCAGGAGTATTAATTGCATTCACAATGTTGTACAACCATCTCTATTATTTCCAAAACTTTTATCGTTATCCCAAACAAAAACTCTCTAACCATTAAGCAGTAACTTTTCATCCCCTGCCTCCCAGCCTTTGATAACCTCTAATCCACTTTCAGTCTTTATAAATTAGCCTATTCTAGGTTCCTCATACAAGTAGAATCATACAATGTTTGTCCTTTTGTGTCTATTTTATTTAACATAATGTGTTCTAGGTCTTATGGGGGCAAACAAACTCTCTTCAGACCTCTCTTATAAGGGCATTGATCTTACACATGGCCTAATCACCTCCCAGATGATCCTCCCCCAACACAGTTGCTCTAGGGATTAAATTTCAACATAATGAATTTTGAAGGGACACAGACATTTAGACCATAGTAGTCCTCAAGACCCTTTCAGTGAGTCCACCGTGTCAAAACTATTTTCATAATAATAGCCTGATGTTACTTGTATCTTTCATGCTCATTCTTTCAGATGTAGACAGTGAAATTTTGGGGGTGCTACATAACATGATGGCATCATTGCTTTGATGTGTTGTATATTGTGTCTTCTAGAATTCTCTAAATATGATTATTGAGATCTGAGTGTTTGGTAGATGTTTTCTCAGTAATAAGTGAAAGCCTGCCACTTCAAGGAATGCAACTTATATCTGAACATTCGCGTGAAAGTTAGAATTTTGGAAAGTTTATGTGAGCCACGGTAAGCTTGACAGCTCTCTAATTCTTAAAGGCTTTTCTGATAAGATCACTGATTTTTTTTTCCTCTCGGAGACCGGGGCCTCACTCTGTCGCCCAGGCTGAAGTGCAGTGTGGCACTATCGCGCCTCACTGCAGCCTCAACCTTATAGGCTCATGCAATCCTTACGCCTCAGTCGGCCGAGGGGCTGGGGCTACAGGTGCGCACTACCATGCCTGGCTTATTTTTTATTTTTTGTAGAGATGAGGTCTCGCTGTGTTGCGTAGACTGATCTCAAACCCCTAGGCTCAGGCAGTTCTCCTGCCTTGGCCTCCCAAAGTGCTGGGATTACAGGCATGAGCCACTGTGCCCTGCTGATATTTTTTTTACATCGTGTGATGAATTTACTTTAGCATTCATTCATATGATCTGTATAACTCACTGAACTAATATTTTCCAAATGACCAATTTATGATAAAGAGACATGTATGGATAAAAGGCCTATTCAAAGTGCAAGATAGACTAATAGATTTTAATGTAACAGAACATGAAATAGTTCATCGGTCTGTTTTTAGATTCCACATTGCAGCTAATCTTTAAGAAACTACCACTTGTGGAATTTTGGCATAAAATCAAAGAACATCCACAATTATATGGAAAAGGGAGGAGTTATATACATTATTTTATCTAACCCTTACAATAAATTTTGAGGTAGTCCCTGCTTTACAGATGACCAAAGTAGGTACAGAGAGGTTAGCTAACTTGTTCACAGTCTTACAGGGATGTCTTAAACCCCAAAACTAGGATAGGATAAAATATGTATTACCCAGACTTATTTGATCAAGGAACTTTTTTTGTTTGTTAATGGAACAGTTCTTTGACTAATAATTCTTGGAATACACTTTTATAAATGTTGCATTAGTAGGAAATCATTGGAAGAAAACATTAAAAACAAAGCAAGGAAAATGTGGTCAGTGGTGGTTGACCAGTTCTGAAAAGGTGTTTAAGATGCACACAGAAAGTAATCATTGGATTTGGCAGGATGGGAGTCAGTAGTTGTTTTCAACAGTTTCAGTGGAAAAGGAATAGAGCAGGATCCTCCTTGGAATTAAGGAGACAGTGCAAGATAAGGAAGTAGATACACTGAAAATGGACTCTCTAACAAAGTTTTGCTATATGGTGGGTCAGGGTTAAGGGAGTTTTTAAGATAGGAGGTACGAGGGCATGTTTATACTTGATAGACTAATATAGTAGGATAAATCTAGAGTGTTTGGAAATTATATACAGAGAGGTGGAGAGTCTTAAGTACCTGAATTTTTGTATGTGTATACAAAACATATGGAGGAGGACAAAAAAACCCTGGAATTTATTTATTAAAAATTGTATATTTATTCTTACATGTTTAAACTTCAGTCATCTTCAAAGTATTCTCCATTTAGTGCAATACATGTGTCGAGACGCTTTTTCCACTGCTCAAAGCAGTTTTTAAACGTGTCCATTTTAATGCCTTTTAGTACTTCTGCCATTTTTTGTTTCACCTCTTCCACATTGGCAAAACATTTTCCTTTGAGGGCTTTTTTCATCAGGGAAACAAAAAGTCATTCAGGGCGAGATCAGGTGAATATGTTGGGGGGGGTGTCATACTGTTTTTGATTAAAAAAAACTGCTGAACACTCAGTGCAGTGTGGGCAGGTGCATTTTCATGGTGAAAGAATCAGTCACCTGTTTGCCACAACTCGGTACGTGTCTTCTGCAAATTGTGGTACACCCTTCTCAAAACTTCCAGATAAAAACTTTGGTTGACTGGCTGATCTGGAAGGACAAATTCCAAGTGCACTGCAAGGGATCTGCCCTCTCAAAGATAATTTTGGGTTTTTTGGAGTCCCCCCTCGGGTATACACATGTGAATCAGGAAACGTTTCCCTCAACAAGTGACATTTGAGCTGAGATCCGAAGGCTGAGTTAGAGTTAAAGTATGCAAAGGAAGTGGGTAAAAAGCAGCCAGAAGAGTATATGAGGCTGAATAAACAGCATGGGAAAAGCCCTGGGACTGAAGGGAGCAAGGGTGCTCATGAAACTGAAGCAAGGCATGTGAGGGGGGGGGCAAAGAGGGTGGAAGGGTGGTACCATATGAAGGTGGAAAGGCAGGCAAGGTCCAGACTTTGCAGGACCTCATGAATCATGTGAGGAGTTGTTCTTTATTCTAAGAGTAATGAGGAGCCGCTAAAAGAGCTTGAGCAGGGGAGAGGCATTCTCATATTGGCTTTCAAACATATTCACTCTGTAGCACAGAGGGAGTTAGAGAAGGGCAAAAGACCACTTTGGAAGAGATTACAAGTAGACCAGGTGAAAAATAGTAGTAGCTGGGTCCAGGGTGTTGGTGATGGAGACAAGCAGATGGATTTGGGGAGTCATTCCACTCTGCTGAGAGAAAAGGCCACAGAAACTGGAGAGCAAGGGACCAAAACAAGGGCAGGGAGAGCTGGGAAAAGGTAAGCAGGCACTGGTAAAAATTTGAGAGTAGATATATATGTATATAAGCATGTAAATATATACACATATATACATATGTGTATGTATGTAAAAAGAGTTATTGTGGCCATATATAATTTGTATACTTTTATTGTGTAAAAACATGTATACATAGAGGATCACAAATCATAAGTGTACAGCATGTTGAACTTTCAGAGTGACATGTCCATGAAAATTTCACCCAGGTTTTTTTTTTTTTTTTTGAGTTGGAGTCTCACTCTGTCACCCAGACTGGAGTGCAGTGGCCGCTCCCGGCCACCGCAGCCTCAACCTGCTGGGCTCCAGCGATCCTTCTGCCTCAGCCTTCCGAGTAGCCAGAATTACAGGAATGCGCTACCACACCTAGCTGATTTTTTTATTTATTGTAGAGATGAGGTCTCACCAAGTTGCCCAGGCGGGTCTCGAACCTGCGGGCTCAGGCAATCTACTCACCTCAGCCTCCCAAAGCGCGGGATTACAGGCTGAGCCACCGAACCCAGCTAAGAAAATATTCTATAATGAATTATAAAATGAGTATATTTTCATATTTGTGACATTGTTTATCCATGGCAGAATTTTTTTTTTTTTTAATTTTTGAGTCAGGGTCCCATTCTGTCATTCAGGCTGCAGTACAGTGGCACAATCACAGCTCACCGCAGCTTTGACCCGCTGGGCTTAGACAATCCTTCTGCCTCAGCCTCCTAAGTAAGTGGGACTATAGACGCACGCCCTCACGCCTGGCTGATTTTTTTATTTTTTGTAGAGATGACATCTCACCATGCTGCCCAGGCTCAAGCTATCCTCTCACCTTGGCCTCCCAAAGTACTGGGATTATAGCCATGAGCCATAATGATGGGCCACCAGTTACTTCTTAACCTTGTCTGTAATTGAAGAGTTTGTACTAAATGATTTCTAAGGTCTTTTCCAACTTTTGTTATTAATCAAATTCTCCAAATTATGTTCTTGGAGAGGGAGCAGGAATCCATTGTTCATAATGTGTATTTGCCTTAAGACTGAGGGCTGAAATTTAAATGTTGGGCTCATGTTTCATAATTGTATCTTGGTTTTATTTATAGATGCCAGAAGTGGGTGGAGAACTGTAGGAGAGCAGACTTAGAAGATAAAACACCTGATCAACTAAATAAACATTATCGATTATGTGCCAAACACTTTGAGACCTCTATGATCTGTAGAACTGTAAGTAGTAGAAGGGCACTGTCTCTTGCTCTCTCATTCTCTCTTGCTCTGTCTTGCTCTCACTCTGTCTGGTTGGAAATGTAAATATCTGTTAATGTTGTAAGGTATTCCTATATCCCCCCACTTTAATATGAAGACAGTTTGGAGCCGAATAGTGACTATTTTGTTCTTAGAAGCCTGGGTTTTTGTTTTTTTTTTTACAACCCTGTACCAGATGCCCTATTCCTACTCACCTGAGGTAACCACTTTTAAATTCAGTCTTCAGAAAAATTTTAGATTATAGAAGTATATATTTAAGGTTAAATTGGTGTTTTTATTTGAAGCAATTTTTCTAGAGCTTTTTTATGAGTGAAATCTTCATCTAGGAGTGGAGCTGTTTTCATGTATTTGTATGTACTGTTAGAACCAGCCCTTAGTTTTTATGTGCTAGATACATAGGAAGCAGATCGTACAGGTAATGCGAAAAAGCATTTTCATCAGAAACCTGCAGTTTCATGTCAAGATCTCCTGTTAACTCTGTGAGATTGGCCAAGTCACTTCCCCTCTCTGAGCCCTAGTTTCTGAGATTAGACCAGATAATTCCTGAGTTCTGAGAATTTTAACCTGTGATTCTATTGCTGTGATTTATAAAAGGCACAAATAGGGCAGATTTGATTTAAATGAACAGACTTGGAGCACTTTAATAACTATTAGGAAGACAGTTTTGTTAAATCATATTTTCTTGTTTAGGTGTAACTAATGTGTCATCTCAGATATTGGGATATAAACTTGATTTGAAGGTACACTATATATTGTTATGCAGCAATTTATTTTGATATTTTTTTCAGATACATTTTGCAGAGGCATCAGAAAACTAAAGAATGATTGGGTTATTTTATTTCTCAAAATTAATTGAAGCAGATTCTTGTGAAGTCATTGGGAGGTGAGCCAATTCCGGTTCAACAGTTTAATCACAAATATTTGAGGGATATTTTTGCCTTGCTTTGTTAAGAGGTTAAAAGTGATTAACCAAAATAAGAGGTTTCATATGTTTAAAAGGCAAACTACTTTTACATTCTTGACATTAAGTAAAAATATCCCAAATTATTATTTTAAATACATAAGCCATATGCTTTTTTTGCATTTTTATTTTAGTAATAAATAAGGTCTCTTAATTAGATAATTCCAACCAAATTATTGTGAGAAATTTAAAATATAGTTCTTTCTTATATTCTTGTTTAATCAGAGAGTAGAACAGAAAGATGAGCTAGGTTTGCTTTTTTACATTTCAAAATGATTCTTCAGTCTTGAATAAACTAAACCAAATATGAGAAGATGTTCATTCTATACACATAGAAGAAAATGTAGCTATTAAGAACTGAATTATCTGATATCTATATCCAAGTGTTTAAGAGTTTTGGCTTCATTAGTATGGCATTTAAGCTCTATCTCATCAGTAGCCAGGCATGATGGTATATACCTGTAGTCCCAGCTGTTGAGGAGGCTGAGGCGGGAGGATCACTGGAGCCCAGGAGTTCAAGGCTGTAGTGAGCAGTGATTGTGCCACTGTACTCCAGTTTGGGTGACAGAGTGAGACTCCATCTTTAAAAAATAGAAAAGGGATCTCATTGGTAAAAATTAATGACTAGTTCAGCCAAAACCAGACATTGTCTTATTGCTATATGCTCAAACCTTAATTCAGCAGCTAAAATTAAATCTTGTTACCAAGATACTTGATATCATGCATATGAATTGAATATAGCCTTTTTTGTCATGTATACTTATTTATAAATAAGTATTTATGAAATGTCACGGTTTTCATTTATATATTCTGTTTTCTGGTCTGTAATATCTGTGCTTTATTTACAAATAGAAAGTAATGTGATTTGAGCTTAAAATTCATTAGAATGTTTTATTCCTCCTCTCCTTATTTAATGATTGGTAACATATGAAGAGCTGACTGTTTTGTGTATTTGCTTATTTGGAGGATGCTTGCTCAATGTGAAAGATGGGAAACTCTGGGTATAATACTTTTTGCTCCCTTCAGTGATTGTGTCCCTAATTGATTCAAACTTTGTGGTAGATTCAGGATCACTAACCCAGCACTAGAAGCTGAGTGTCATTAGGAAGTCAGTTTCTTCTCTGTGTTTTCTATAATAGCAAGGAATTGAACTAGAAATGTTGACTCTGTGTAGGAATTCTTCCCAAATGTGTTTAAAAACTCTTTGGATAAAATCTAAGATAGCATGTTTAATTTAGATACCTGTTGTTCTTTCATATCTTCCCAGCCTCCCTTCCTTGGGTGAAAAAATTTAGGAGTTATTTTTGTTTGGCATGTTCTTTGAACATGCTTTAATATTTTGAAACAATCACTGCTTCCAAGAAGTTTGTTTAAATGAAGTATGGTTTGCTTTATCATTGCAAACTCAGGAAGAAATTAAAGGCACTGTTTATTGAACTAACTGGGGAAAATGTAATAGCAGTATTTGTTATTCTCCCTCTTAGTAAACTTCTTGTCCCTACCCAGCCTCCTCAGGGCTGGCTTTGAAGGACTGTTACCATCTAAGTGTGCATCCAGCTTCTAGCCAGACTGGATTGGGAAGCAGGGCAGAGAATGATCATCCTACAATGATAAGATCATTTGAACTAGAAGAAAGTTTAGAAATACCTAGTTTATCATTTGCAAAAATGTGACTGTATATCACTTGTATTGTGAGAGATTACTTCAGGCGGCACATGAATTGATTTTTATTTTAGAAGTTTTGTAATATGTATTAAAAACAAACTAGCCTATCAAATCATTATTCCTAGTTTTTACTATTTAAAACAATGTTAACTGAAAAAGTGAGTACATTATGTGAAAGTACACATGGTGATGTAACTGAAATGACAGACATTATAATCATTAGTGTGTGAATAATTTCTTTTTGGGAAATGTTAATCTAGTTCAATACCTGAATTTTATTTAGAAGAAGAAATTGGGTTCCAAAAAAGGGAAAGTACTTCAGCCAGAGTCTCTTAGTGAGTCTCTGGTAGAGTTTAGACTAGTTCCTTGGTCTCCTGGGACCTAATCCAATATTATTTTCACTGTGCCTTGTTGCTTTTCAGTAATATTAGCAAAAGTGTCGTAAACAGCAGGTAAAGGAGGGGGGAAGCATTACTATA
This sequence comes from Tarsius wallacei, assembly GCA_963574415.1. NCBI lineage: Eukaryota > Metazoa > Chordata > Mammalia > Primates > Tarsiidae > Tarsius > Tarsius wallacei. Next base: position 11,895 of record CAUYQG010003552.1, read on the forward strand.
GAACATTCAAGAGGGAAGATTATCTTGTGCCTCCTGTAGATTTGGTGGGCTCATGAAAGGACTGAATAGATAAAGTAGCTGGGAGGCTTAAATAGACAGATATGCAAAACATAAATACATTTCATTTTTTATGCCTGCCATCAATTCATTTCCTTAATTTATAATAGATTGCCAGAAGGGCAAATGCAAATACAGTTAAAAAGAGTACTGGCCTAAACTGACGTAAAATCCAGTAAGTCTCTATATACTTTAGAGCTGGAGTTGGAGGAGTACTGGGGAAGTCATTAACATAGAACTTTATGTATGTGTAATACGTTCTTAAGGACCATATCTGAATTAACACATTTTTCTTTTTCAGAGTCCTTACAGGACAGTTCTTCGAGATAATGCAATACCAACAATATTTGATCTTACCAGTCATTTGAACAATCCACATAGTAGACACAGAAAACGAATAAAAGAACTGGTATGTCTGTGTGCTTTCAGCTTTCTCACCTCCCCCATAATACTGTTAAATCAAATACAGATGCATTTATGTTCAAATTAATGCAAGTAACTCTCTATTTCAAAGGTAGTATAATGGGAGATGAATGTTAAGATTATTATTAAAGCAGCCTGGATGTAAGATCATTAATTTTAATATTTAAATTGGAAAGCTCTTCCTCAAATTCAAATCAGGTGATACTCTGATTTAGGCCAAAGTGTGCTGTTAATTATAGGCCACTAGCACACTCCCTGGAGAAGAAAAAAAAGCTATCTTTTCTATTGTAGTAAGGAAAATGGAGCTGAGGTGTGTTTCCAGAATTTAGAACAAAGGGATAAAGAAAGGGATAAAAGTTGTGATCTGGATAGTTTTGAAGAGAGAAGGATTCTGTCACTATTAAATACTGAAGCCTTTATAAAAAGCTTTTAAATCTCTATGTGGTATTATTTATACGTTTTATATTTTTTTGATATCCTTCAGTTCTGAGAATCTACCTGTTTTTTGTTGACCTTAGATGAATAAAATTAAATTACTCAGACTCCTCAGCCCATGGCTCTCTGTCATCACCCCCTAGCAAGGCGCTTACTGTGCTTCATTCTTCCTTCTTCACCCACCATTGCCATTCCTGTTCCTCCACACTTACTGGTATTCATGTAGTGTATTTAATATATGTTATATCAATCCACCCTATGTGTTTTTTTAAAGATAACCTTTATCTGGTTATCCTTATTTTCTTCTATGTTTACCTTTCTTTTTAAAAATTTTTTATTTCTTTAAAGACAGGACCTCCCTATGTTAACCAGGCTGAAGTGCAGTGGTGCAATCACAGTTCATTGCAACCTTGAACTCTGCTTCAGCCTTTCATGCAGCTGGGATTATAAGTGAGCCCCACCACACCTGGCTAACTAAAAAAAAATTTTTTGTAGAGATGGGGTTTCACTATGTTGCCCAAGCTGGTCTTGAACTCCTGGCCTCAAGCAGTCCTCCTGCCTCAGCCTCCCAAAGTGCTGGGATTACAGGTATTAGCCATCATGCCTAGCCCTTCTATGTTTGCCTTTCATATTTGGATCTTTGCTCCATTTGGAGTTAGTTTGTATGATGTCCAGTGGGATCTAACTTTATATTTCTCCTTATAGAGAACCTGTTTCCCAACAATTTATACTTTCCTCCACTGGTGTAAAATGCTGCCTCTCACATATAGCAAGTTTACATATATGTAGGGCTGTTTCTGGGAGCTCTGTTCCATTCCACTGTATTATTTTTCTGCATCTGTATCATACTGTTGTATCACATATTACTTTGTGATTTTTCAATTAGGGTGATTGTTTTACTCTTCTTTTTCAAAACTGTCTTAGCTATTTATAGACCTTTATTGCTCCATATGAATTTGAAAATCCTTTTGTCAAGTTCTCTTAGAAATTATTTTGGAATTTTCATTATAATTGCTTTGAATTGACATCTTTACAATATTAATTAGTCCCATCCATGAACAGAAAAAAACTGACTGGGTGCAGTGATTCACTCTTGTAATTCCAGCACTTTGGGAGGCCGAGGGGGAGGATCACTTGAGTCCAAGAGTTCAAGACCAGCTTGGGCAACACAGCGAGACCTATCTCTACAAAAAAATTTTGCTTTAGTTAACTGGGCATAGTGGCATGCACTTGTAGTCCCAACTACTGGGTAGTCTGAGGCAAGAGGATTGCTGAGCTCAGAAAGTCAAGGACACAAAGAGCCATGATCGCACCACTGAATTCTAACCTGGGCAACAGAAATCTCTCTCAAAACGACAAAGAAAAAAACAATAAGATACCTATCAAGTAATAGCAATCATTGACAAAACTAAATACCGGTTCTTTGAAAAGACTATTAAAATACTTTTAGGACCACAGAGAAGAAAATATTTGAATATTTAAGGCGGGGGCTTTTGTTATTTAAAGGAGAGCCTGTCTTGTCGTCCTTGTTTCCAACAGTTTTAAGGAATTTCTTTTTTCAAAAAATTAGTTCTGATAGCCTACTGAGTTTTCTCTGCAACTAATTGTATCATCTACAAATAAGGAGAAATGTCTCTTCTTCCAGTTCTTTCCTTAATTTTTTCTATTGCCTGTTTTACTGTTTAATCTAGATCCCTAGTACTATGTAAGACAGTTCCAGTAATGTCACAGCTGGCACACTTGCCTTGTTCCATAAATATGCTCTTTGCTGCTGGCATTTTAAAATAGTTTTTATCAGCTGGGTATGGTGGCTCACACCTGTAATCCCAGCACTTTGGGAAGCGAAGGTAAGAGGATTGCCTGAGCCCAGGGGTTCGAGACCAGTCTGGGCAATATGGCGAGACCTCGTCTCTACAATAAATGAAGAAAAATTAGCTGGGCATGGTGGCGCAGGCCTGTAGTTTCAGTTACTTGGAAGACTGAAGCAGAAGGATCACCTGAGCACAACAGACTGAGGCTGTGGTGGCCGTGAGCATGCCACTGCTTTCTGACCTGGGTGACAGAGTGAGACTGTGACTCAAAAATAAAAATATAAATAAATAATTTTAAAAATCAAGTTAAGGAGATTCCTTTCTAGTCCTGTAATCAGAATTTTTATCTTAACTTACTCAACTTATCACATGCTTTCATTGCATCTATTAAGTAGAAATGTTTACCACTTTTTTATTATTTAATGCAGTGAATAACATTAATGGATTTTCTGAGGATGATCCATCTTTGCATTTCTGTGATGAACCTAATTGATTGCAATATATCTATTTGCTTTTATATACCATTGGATTCAATTGGCCAATATTTTATTTAGGATTTTGCATTTACAAGTATTGGCCTATAATTCTCTTTTCATGTACTCTTCTTATGTAGTTATGATATCAAGGTTCCATTAGCCTTAGAAAGTAAGGTGGATACCTTTCCTTTTGTTTTTTCTTAATTTTCCTTATTTTATACAAGAAAAACTTATATAAGGTAGATATTATCTGCTCTTGAATATTAGGTAGAACTTGGTAAACCCATCAGAGGGCTTGGAGTGGGTAGAGGAAGATTTGATTGCCATTTCAATGTCTTTATTGGTTTTCTCTTTCTTCATGTATTTTATGTTTCCAAAAGTTTATGAACTTCATCTAGGATTTTTGAATGTCATTTTAGTAGTTTTTTCAAAAACCCAGTAATTAGTTTTGTCAATGATGTTTTTGTGAGCTATGTACTATATTCATTTTTTTTCTTGATTAGGGACAAATTTTTTGAATAGAGCAAAAACAACATATTATTTAATTTACTTGCGACCTGAGTCATTGTGACATTGAATTATTATAAATGTTTACTGGCTAATAAAGTGTATCCCATGGCACTTGGGGGTCAAGGGGACACAAATCATCCTACTTCCCAATTTGACTTTGTAAAATTGTATATTTGTTTATTTAATTTTTGACTCTTTTTCTAGCTTCTTGAGTGTTTAGCTCATATTTATGTGTGTTCAAAGCTATAAATGTCTAAACCTAGTTCAGCTGTATCCCACGATTTTAGACATGTAGTGCTTTCATTGTTTAGCTATCTTATATGATTATCTTTCTTTGTAGTGTCACAACTTGGATTTATTTTTTAAAATCATTTGGTATTTTTTTTTTTTTGAGTCGGAGTTTCACTCTGTCACCCAGACTGGAGTGCAGTGGCCGCTCCTGGCCACCGCAGTCTTGACCTGCTGGGCTCCGGCGATCCTTCCACCTCAGCCTTCCTAGTAGCTGGAACTACAGGCGCACACTACCACGCCCAGCTGATTTTTTGAATTATTGTAGAGATGAGGTCTCGCCAAGTTGCCCGGGCAGGTCTCGAACCCGTGGGCTCAGGCAATCCACTCACCTCAGCCTCCCAAAGCACAGGACATTTTATATTTTTTATTTCAAATGTTATTAAGTGATACATAGAGGATACATATATAGTCTATATGATATTGATTCCTCCTTATTTTTCTGCATTCATTATTATTATTGAAGTCTGATGCCAGCCTGGTTCTTGTTCCTTTTGTTAGGTGACCTGCTTTATCTCCCTCAAAGCTTTTGGAATTTTTTTCTTCATATTTGACATTTTAAATTTTGCCAAACCATATCTAGATGTGAGTTTTTTTCTTATCCGGTCTGTTTGTCATTTTACAACTGAGGAGTTGCATCTTAAGTTCTGAGAAGTCCTCAATTTTTATTTCTTTGTTCACTTTTCCCCTCTGTTTATTTGTTTTTCTGGGACTTCTCATAGGTGACTCTGACCCTTACACGACGGTTCTCCATATCAGTACTTTCTTCTTACACGACAGTTCTCCATATCAGTACTTTCTTCTTAGTGCTGTGATCCCTCGGTATCCATGGGGGATTGGTTCCAGGGCCTCCCTACAGATACCAAAATCTACAGATGCTCAAGTCTCTTATATAAAACAGTGTCATATTTGCATATAACTTAATGTACATCCTCCTGTATACTTTAAATCATTTATAATACCTATCACAGTGTAATGCTGTGTAAGTAGTTGTCATACTACATTGTTTAGGGAATAATGACAAGGGAATAATGACAAGAAAAGTCTATACATGTTGAGTGTAGACACAGCCATCCATTTTTCCCCAAACATTTTCAATCTGTGGTTTGTTGAATCATGGATATGGAGGGCCAACTGTAATGTGTATTGGGTGAGGAGCTCAAATCACTTCCTGTCCTGTGACTCTCATTTCCTGTACTGTGTCCCTCAGGAAACCTCAGATACCAATAGCAGGCACACTTTTTCAGATCTGCCATAATTATAGCCCACAGGGTGAGGAGGGATCCAGGCTGACCAGCCTGCTGATGTTTCTTGTTATCAGCACCATGTCTGGTGGTTGGAAAGCAAATCAAGGGCACAGCTGGAGGGTTCTTCCTCCATCTAACCTTACTGGTGCCACTTGGCCCACTATGCTCTTTGCATCTGTTTCTTTTCCATGCTGGCACTCTTCCACCTTCTGTTTCCCAGGAATTTCTCATTGCTTTTGTGTTAGGTTCTGAGGTTCAGCAACCTCCCTTTTATGTGGCATCTCCAGGGTTAAATTGGGAAATGGGATGATTTGTATCCTCTTGAATTTGACCCCAAGTGCCATGGTGTACTTCCATGCCTTTTATTAGCCAGTAAACACTTGTAACCTAAAGTTACAATAATTTAGGTAGAAAGTAAGTTGAGTAAAATATTATTTTTGCTCTAAGACTTTATTATATGTCTGAACCATTAACAAATTATTCTGTTTTTCACATCAACTGTTTGTTTGAAGAATGTATTCCATATGAAGAATTTATGCTCTTGAAAGAATTACATTTGGGTCAAAATAGGCATTTATATTTGTGAGTCTAAGGTGATATATCAGAGGTCAGTTTTCTTGAAGATTTTTTTTCCTTGTCATTTAGAGTGAAGATGAAATCAGGACACTGAAACAGAAAAAAAGTAAGTGATAGTGTTAATGACTCAACTTCTGAATGCCTTTTAAAAAGGCCTTGACATGGTAAGAACAAATAAATATGTTGTATGTTGAAAACCTACCTTGAGAGTGGATGTAAGAGTGTGCTAAGCTTTGTCCTGTGTCTGGAATTGCCTGTGAGACTAAAGTCTTCGTTCTGTTTGCCTTTATTGAGTGCCACCATGCTACACACTGTGCCATGTGCAGGCCTCACAGGCGACTCCTCCCCTCTCCGGGGTAGGGGTGGCAGGCACACAGACAGGTATCCCAGTGTAGGGAAGGCAAGGCAGCAGTAAGGACAGGCACTGGATCTCTGTCCATCCAATTTGTGGTGCATGTAATTCTTGGTGAATGTTTAAGGAGTAAGCATAGTGGGGGCACTTAGTGGTCACAGCAGTCTTTCTGCTGGTGCTGATGCCTGACTGCATCACCAAAGGACGAGGGCTAGTTGTTTTTGCTCTTGTCAGTAAGTACTGTTGCTCCTCCTCTTCCACTTCTTCCTCCTGTTGCTGTTATTATTATTAGCATAACCTTTTATTGAGTGTCTGCTGATGCTAATTGTTCTGAGTGCTTAACTTATATATTAATCTACTTTATTCTCACAATACCCTGAGATAAGTACTGTTATTTTTCCCTTTATTTATTTTTTTAAATTTTCTTTTTAGTCGGAGTCTCACTCTGTTGCCCGGGTTGGAGTACAGTGGCACAATTGTGGCTTATTCCAGCCTCAACTTCCTGGGCTCAGGTGATCCTTCTGCCTCAGCCTCCCAAGTAGCTGGGACAACAGGTGTGTGTCACCACACCTGACCAATTTATTGTAGAGATGAGGATGACCTTGAGCTCCTGGACTCATGCAATTGTCCTGCTTCGGCCTCCCAATGTACTGGGATTACAGGCATGAGCAACGGCACCTGGCCTATTTTCCCCCTTTAAAATAGTCAAGGAGACATGGGTTTAGGCAGAGAAAGGAGGGAAAGGTATTCTGTGCAGAAGTAGAGTTGCATGAAGCAGAATGCTAGACTTGGGGACTGTGCTCACTACAGTGGTGTTGAGATTCTGACAACCCAAGATGGTTAGAAAGTGAACCTAGAGTGGACCCCCAGTGACCACAGCTTATAGTGTTCTGGGCAATAGGGAACCATTGAGGGGTTTGTAAGTAGGTAATACTGTGGTCCTGCTTTCTGTGTTACATAGAACCCTCTGTTGGAATAGAAAAGGTAACACTGGAGTTCGGGGCCAGTTAGGCTGTCAGCAGACCAATTAAAAGTTGAAAGGTCTTGAATTAAGGCAACAGTGTAGAGAATGGAGAAAAGGGAATAGATTCAAGGAACTCAAGAAACTTGTGTACCTGTAACTTGCATATGGAAAGATGCTGGCTGCACATGGTGGCTCATTCCTATAATCCCAGCTCTTAGGGAGGCTAAGGCATGAGGATTGCTTGAGCCCCGGAGTTCAAGGCTATGGTGAGCCATGATCCTGCCACTGCACTGCAGCCTGGGTGACAGAGTGAAATGCCAACTCAAAAAAAAAAAAGATGCCCAAGAGGAAAGAGACTTTCTTCACTTTATTCTCTTTGCTGTCTAATAAGCATCTTTTTGAAAAAATAAAAACAATAAAATTGGTACTTGTTGATTGGAAGTGAAATAATAGAGGAGAGAGAAAAGAAAGAGTGAGGGAGCCATCCAGGCAGGCATACATCCAGAATAACCTTAATTTGGGGCTTGTGAAGCCTACCTAATGTAGAGCCGCTGCTCTGTAGTGTGATTCATAGCAGCGCCAGCCAACTTCAGGAGGGGTGTGGGAAGGACGCTCTCTGCACTTGCTGGCCCCTGGCAAAGTTCTGAAGGGCCTTGGGTGCCTGGAAGCATTGCTTTCACAGGCTCCAGTCAGACCAGATTTCCCTTGCGCTTGGACAACCTGTTTTTTCCTCTCCACCTTAGTGTTTTTGCGGAGTACTTCCTGCCGTGGGAAGGCCTGCCCTATCGTGTCTTCCTTGTTTACCCTTGTCAGTATCAAGTGCAACTTCTTTGTTCAAACATCCTCCCCCACCATGAGACTGTACAACTCTTGGTGGCCCTCTCATAGTCTTATAAGTACTAGGTTCTGGCCAGGTGCAGTGGCTCAAGCCTGTAATCCCAGCACTTAGGGAGGCTGACGTGAGGATTGCCTGAGCTCACGGTTTTGAGACCAGCCTGGGTGTAGTTCCGGATACTTGGAAGACTGAGGCAGAAGGATTGCTGAGCCCAACAGGTAGACACTGGGTTGACCATGAGCGTGCCACTGCACTCCAGCCTGGGCAATGGAGTGAGACTCCAACTCAAAAAGAAAAAAAAAAAAGAAAAGAACTAGGTTTGAACTGTAATTCCTCAGATCTGACTTTTCCTGGGGATACCACTGACCTATATGACTATCGTCGGGACTCTTAATCTGTTGGGCCTATTTTCCTATCCAAATATGAAGAGATTAGGCTAAATTTTCTGATATTCTAATATCAGCCCTAAGAATTACATTAACCTACTTTATATTATATTGGTTTCTATAGTCGTCTCACCTCCTGGATAAAAGTGTGGCTTAGTGGGTTGATAGAAACAGCATTAGCATGGGCCCTGGGCCCTGGATCTAGGCAACCTTGGATTTCAGTTTTACTTCCATCCTCCTGTGTCTGTGATCCTGGGCAAGTTACTTAGTGTCCTCATTTGTCAAGTGCAATTGATACTTGCCTGAAGACAGAGTAACGTGATGCATAAAATGCTAAGCACAGTACCTTAGTAACTATTAGTTCTCGCCCCCTTTCTCTTTCTGAGGGCATGAACTGTCATCATTACTCTGTATAATATGTAAAGTACCTTGCTGTTAAGTTTATTTAAAAATTGTTCCTATCTTACAACAGCATTTACGTAGGATTAAAATATATCTGTTGATAATGTTTGTCTCTCCCACTAGAACGTGTCTTATTTTAATCTCTGTATCCTGGTCTGTGGTCCAGCTTGTGCCCTGTGAATGTTGAATGAATGAGTTTGTGGATTTTAAATATTTCACCAAAGATGTAATATATTTTTGTTTTGTATGGTTGCTCATGAACCTGCTTGTAAAATTAATCCTTTGTTTTCCAGTTGATGAGACTTGCGAACAGGAACAAAAACATAAAGAAACCAACAACAGCAATGCTCAGACACCTGGTGCTGAAGGAGGGGGCGAGGACCAGGACGAAGACGTCTTGCCGCTAAGCCTGGAAGAGAAGGAAAACAAGGAATACCTGAAGTCTCTGTTTGAAATCCTGATTCTGATGGGAAAGCAAAACATCCCTCTGGATGGACATGAGGCCGATGAAATCCCAGAAGGTCTCTTCACCCCTGACAACTTTCAA
>CAUYQG010003554.1:0-27817 GCA_963574415.1 Tarsius wallacei
AGGAGGTGTGGTGCCTGGGACTCAGCACTCATCAGGTCCCTCCAAAGTTTGTGCTTTCAGGATATTCCCTCTGGGTCATGATCAATCCCTGAGTAGTTGACATGTCAATCACAGAGATTGGGTCTGTCACTCTGTGGTGAGCAAGTCAGAGCACTTTTGTGCCCCACCTTCAAGATGGTGGTGGGGTGCCTCTCTTGTCCTCTTCCATGGGACTTTGCCTCTGGAATCCCTCCACAGTCCCTGCTGCCAGTGCTCTGCCAGGAACTGAAGTGGTGAGGCAAAGCCTGGAGTCAGTAGTTTCTCTTGCTGCAGTGCTATACTACTGACTTTTCTAGCAACAATGAAATAAGCAATGAGATCTTTGAGATTTTTTTCTGGCCTACAGGTTATATCAGTAGCAACAGCAGCCAGTAAACCAAACAAACATTCACCCTCATTTATTTCTATATGGATACCTAAAAAAATATTTTATGGGAGCAAAGATTTTTATTAACTTCAAAACAATTGGCTACTAAACATATGAAAATTAATAATAATCACTACCAGTTACTCAGCACATTTTAAGTGCTGAGCACTAGATTAGACTTTGAAAATATAAGATCCCTAGTAAAATTATGTCTGTTCTCAATATTTGCCACTCCCTGATATCCTGATCACTGGGGCTCATTCAACAGATCTTTCTGATTACAAAATTGTTCCCTTTCTCCCCAATCTGTCTGTGTATATTTTCCCAAATCTACACATTAGTTTGAAGAAGAGGTACCTTCCAAACAGAGAATAGTTCTTTGATCAAAACTGTCTGTTTAAAACGCCTATAAAATTTCATCAAGTTTATTTGCAAGAAATCAAATTAGTTTGGGTATGGTGGCTCACACCTATAATCCCAGCACTTTGGGAGGCTGAGGTGAGAGGATTGCCTGAGAACAAGGGTTCAAGAACAGCCTGGGCAACTTGCTGAGACCTCATCTCTACAATAAATCAAAAAAAAAAAAAAAATCTGGGCATTGTGGCACCTGCCTGTAGTTCCAGCTATTTGGAAGACTGAGGCTGAAGGATCTCCTTAGCCCAGTAGGTTGAGTCTGCGGTGGCCATGAGCTTGCTACTGCACTCCAGCCTTGGCAACAGAGTGAGACGCCAACTCAAAAAAAAAAAAAAATCAAATTAAAGGCCCTCCAGTAGCCTGTGTAGGTTCCCAGCTAAGGTACCATCCCAGAATAGACAGTCATTAGGCAACGGCAGAATATATGGCAAATACAAATTGGGTCCACTAGTTGGCTAATCAAGCTCCTTTTTGTCTTTCTTTGCTTTGAAATATAAATTACATTGAAAAATTAATATTGCTTAAAATTTTCCAAGGGATTCCTAATTCTCTTAGAATGTCTAAAATCCAAGATGTTTTCCTGGCCCAGCATTTTCCCACTTCCTCACTTTATCATTCACTTTGTCTTCCCCATTCTTCCCATTACTCACACTGGCCTCATTTTATCTTTCAATTCCTGCTGTCCTTCCTTTTGCTATGATTCTTCACTTCTTATTTTTACTACCTTGAATTCTCTTTGTTGCTTCTCTAAAATGGTTTATTCTTCTCCCTTCAAGTCTCAGCTCAAATGCAACAGTCATGTCTGCTGGTTACTTTACCTCATTCCCCTTCTTATCGCCTTCAGAGACTATATCACAACTGGAATCTCTAATTAGTTTGTTTACTAGTTTATTTAATTTTTCTCACAATACTAACACTGCATTTTGTTTACAATAGAATTATCATTATTTACATCATTAAATGAGCACCTGTTATGTGTCAGGTATTTTCTAAGCATTGAATACATAACAGTGAACACAAAGTCCTGCCTCTCATGAAGCTTTTCTATCAGAGGGAAATAAAGAAATAGAAAAACCAACTATAATCAGTTGTCACTATTTATGCTAGTTATATTCTTAGAGAATCATAACAAATACTGAATCACTAAATACTGTATCGCTGTTCCTAGGGGAAATATAGGCTAGGTTCCTGCGAGGTTCTGGTCACAATATTTTCATCAAGTGCTCAATACATTACCTTGTTTTAAAGTGTGTCTCTTTTTAAAGGCATGTTATTTATTATATCTTGTTAATCTATTTACATTGAAATCATGGCCAAAAGCACTTTAACTCATGCCTGAATGAAGCTTATCTAACACACATATTTTTCTGTAAGGTATATTACATTCTTCTAGGACTTAGTAACTCTAGACAGCAGTTGAGCACCATATTTGGGGGCCCTTTTTAAAAGCAACCTGTACAATGACCAATTGTATTTCTAACCCTGAATTGTACCCCACATATTTGAAATAAAAATTAAAAAAGCAAAATCACCCAAAAGAGCAAAAATTGATTAAAATGTGGCACTAAATAGACTGCAAAAAGAACACTTGTTTGCAGTCTGAAAGCTAAAACAAGGCAGAGCACCTCCTTAGTGGACCTCAGCTGAGAACATACACTTTAACTCTACTCAAATTCTTCATCACTCTGCACTTTTCTGGGAATAATCATGAAAGTGCGTGATTATTGACTTGGGGGTTAAAAATAAATTTTGGTAAGTAGAATAATTCACAAGCATTGAATCTTCAAATAATGGGACTCAACTGTAATGGCAGATGATTAGAAGTATGAGAAATACTGAGAAAAATTTAAGAGCAGTGTGAGGAGCATAAATGCATTATTCTGGATGGCTTGGTCAGGGAAGGCTACTCTGATTAAGTGAAATTTAAATGGTGTTAAATAAAATGAAAAAATTATGCAGGTATTATGCAAAGGAACATACCAAGCAAGGTAAAAACCACATGCAAATTCTCGGGGGAGAAAAAGTGCTTCAAGTGAAAGGAAGTGAACAGAAAAGTAAAAAATGATAAAGAATTGGAGAGGCAGGCTGGTGTAGGCAGTCCATGCAGAGCTTTGGGAAAGTAAATTATTGGAGGATTTTGAACAGTAGAGTATCAAGATCTAACAGTTGAAAATGTTCCCTCTGACTGCTCTATGGAAAATAGAATATAAGGATCAGAATTGGAAGTTAGGGAATAGTTAGAAAAAATTTCAATATTCAAGGTAAAAAAGGTGATGGCTTAGCGTAGGCGGCAGTAGTGATAATATCGAGAAGTCATAGAATTCAGAATATATTTTATTGTTATCATTTTTAAAAATTTTGGTGTCAATTATATATATACAACAAAGAGATCAATGAAAGGAGGGATTGATAGATATTTTTTTGCCAGATTTACTAGAAGTATAAAGTTAGCATTTTGTGAGATAGAGAAGAGCATATAAAGAATAGATTGGCAGAGACATGATGGTGAGAAAAGAATAAGAGTTCCATTTTGCACAGTTAATCAGAGGTTCAAAACAACCATTTCAGGGAAATGCCAGTCAGGGAGTTAGATACACGAGTCTGAAATTAAAAGGAGAGCTCCAGACTGAAGATCATTTGGAAGTAACTACTAGGACTTAGAATTTTATCTAGAATGAGGTGGAAAATCATTAATATACTTGATATTAGCCAGTGGTATTGATGAGATTGACTAGGGAGAACTAAAAAGGGAAATGTAAAGAGATCTGAGGACAATGGACTGTAAGTTTCAAGAGAGCAAGAATCATATGTCTTTTTGGTCCTTATAAATCTGGTACTATTTTTTAGTATCTGTCCAATAATATCCTCAGATAATGCTGAATAATTTTTGAGAATACATTAAAATTTTTATACTGATACAAAGGTACACTACAGATTTCTTTCCTACTTTTTTCAATTAACTTTTAAATGTTTTTCACGTGTCTATGGAGTCAGAATGAAGAATTTTTCAATATCTAAGTACTCTGGATTAGGTTTAGTTTTTCCCATATTTTATTTTTTTTTAAATTCTTATCTTTTTAAACTTGCTTGTAATTTTTCAGAGAGAGAGAGAGAAAGAGTTTCTGTAAATCTAAGTGGATGATTAGAGTAAAGAAGAATTACTTCCAAAATGTCAGTCAAGCAGAGGAAGTTTATTCCATTTAACTTTCCATACCCACTTTGAGACAAACAAGTTTCTGAAATAATAATAATTACTGTTGTTACTTATGCTGTGTGCTAGTAGAGAAGTGATTTTTAAATGTTAGTTCCTGTGTTGGCTCATCATCATTTCACCTTTCTCTTTCAAAGATTATTGTATTCCCTGATTGATCAGACTTCTCGAAAAAATAAGCCCATCTGACTCATCCTTAGACTATAGTCTCAGAAACAGCAAAAGGGGAAATAAAAGAAACAAGGCAGCACAGGGCTGTGTTATATGCTTGCCACTGTTATATTGTACCCATCAGATACCTAATTTTAAAAATAAAAGTACCTGGAGTCTGGAAGATTTTGAATCCTAATAAAAATTATAAATCTTTCTGTACTGATCTCTAAGTTTGTTTGTACATCTGGGGACTTCGTAGCACAATCCAGACTTTCGTTTAATAACTGCATTTTCAGTTCAGATCTACTGATATTATTGAATTATTTCTCCAGGTTCACTCACTTTGAAGAAAGATCTCTATTCAGTACTGCAAACTTATTCCAAAGGTTTACTACCAGCTTCTATGTAGCTGCAGAAAAGCAGACTCCTTTTTTAAAAATCAATTTTGTGTATTGCCATGTTATATAAATATTGTCCACATATAAGCTTTTAGTGGACAGTATTTCACTCTTCTACCCCTAAACCTTCCCAAAATGTTTGTCAAATGAATATCTTCAGTTTATTTACATCATATCGCTTTGATAGTTCTAATATTCTGGAGAAAAGGAGAGTGGCCTAGATACCATTGTCCAAGTCCTAGTTAATAAAATATCCCTAAAATATCATGACAGGTTAGCTAGCAACATGAGACAGATGGGCAGTGGTTATTACTTCTTATTTTAATAAATATTTAAAGTAGTATACTGACAAATTCACTTTTGCTAATGTCAAATAGAAGATCTGAAATGAGACAACACTCTCTTTTCCTGCAAACCAGTATTCTGAGACATGGGTACCTCTGTGTGACTCACAATTACTGTATTTCTTTATTCATTCCTTGACAAATATCTCGTGAGCACCATGGATATGTATATGACTGGGATAGTATGTGTCTAAGTGATTTGTCAAAGGCTTTATTATATTATGGAGAAGGTGTCTCTAAGCTGTAGCACTATCTTTAAGAAGGATTCAACAAACATCCCTCTCTTTGTAAAATGAATAGAGTGCCAGGCAATCTGAAATATTTTACCATGTTTATAATCAGCTAAGGATGATGATGTTCCTTTAAGTAGGAAATCCAAATGGAGTTGGAGGTCCCCAAGTTAAAAATATATGTTGAAGCTCAAATAAGTTAGAGGTAAAATGAACAATATTACCACTGTGAAAAAATTTTTGGTGGCAAGATATAAGGTAGAACAGTCTTACAGGAAATCATTTGCTGGAAAGGGAAAAACAATCCAAGGATGGCCCTCGGATTAAAGATATTCTAAGTCCAAAGTCTACATTGCACTTACAATGAAGCAGAACCTTGTGCTGTATAAAGTTAAGTAATTATATGACTTTCTTATTGTATGTCCTTTCCATTGTTGCTTAGTATTTAAAACAATTCTTTTGAAAAATACCAACCTCTTGTGGAAGTGAAAACAGAAGTATAGCAAAGAGGCTAGGCATGATGATGAGATTAAAAAATCAAAGAGAAGAAAGTCCTATACTTACCTGGGTGGTGTGTTACAAATTCATATTTCTGGACCTCCCTCTAGACATACCAAATCAGAATTCATGGAGAGAAATCAGAAATTGTCATTTTTTAAAAGTGTGCCAAGTGTCTCTTGAGGTCACTAAAAGTTGACACTTCCAACTAAGGGGAAACAGAAATGTCGTCTTCATCATTTTCCCTTTCTAACAAGAGTGTCATTAATAAACAAGCTCCTCTGCCAAGTACTCTAGATTCAATGATTTCATTACAAAAAAATGTTTTTTTTCCTCTTGTGTGTTTGATAGGTTTTAATTTTACCACATTCTTTTAAGTATAGCAAGGAGAAGTCATTCCAAACATCTGAAAAATAGATTTCTACTATTCTTTACTTAGCTCACATCTACATACATTTTGACATGCAATTCAGATATCAACTTTTCCTGGAATCTTTCCTGTACACACCAGCCCACACCCATCTAAAATACTCCTTCTCTATTTTCTTAGAATACCTATGTTTAATACTGAGACACTGAGGTAAAATAATCTATTTATATGTCTGTTTCCTAAACCAAGCTCCTTTAAATCAAATTTTGCATTATTTGTCATTCATAGTTTTTCAGCATCTCAACCAGCACTTGGAACATAAGTGCTCAATAAGTGTTGGTGGAAAACAAACATGCTTGCATGAATAAATGCATGAAAATATGGTTGTGAAAGGAACGTTGAGCCAAGCAAGGCTGAAGCTGCAATTTTATGAACTAAATTTTCATCTTTTAGTTGACACTTAAGGACCAGACAGACTTATCTGGGAAACAGTTCAGACTACCCGAGTTGTAGGACCTTGAGAAAATAAAACCTAATAGCTATATTGCCACCACATTACCCAAAGCAATTGGAGGTAATAGCCAAGCCTATTATTATTTGCTTTGGTTCCAAGATGACTAATGTCTTCAATGTTTACCAACCACAGCAACCATAGATGTTTTTTCACTAAATAGGTATTCTAGATTGGAAAACACATTAAACCAACTTAAAAACTATAGAGTAATGAAAGAAAAACCTAAGTAACAGGTAAAAAAACTTAGAATATAATTCTAAGTAATATACTTTTCCACAGACGTTTTGTGCTCTTGAAGTGTGGTGTCATGCCATCTAAGATGGATAGGAATTTTCCCATTCAGGGTGAATTCTCTCTCTCTCTCTCTCTCTCTCTCTCTCTCTCTCTCTCTCTCTCTCTCTCTCTCTCTCTCTCACACACACACACACACACACACACACACACACACACAGCAGTGGCACATTTAACTATATATAGCATATGCATTTAGGAAGAACAAAGTATTTGTCCCAGAGTTAATTATTTTGTTTGTTTTTACATGGCATGATGTTAGATTGTGCTATGACCACAAGTTTGCAATGAAGGGCACCATCTTCAGCTCATTTTCAGTGGATGTTTTAGAGTCACCAGCCCGATCACTAATAAGCTCTAGTCTTTTCTTTTCCCACAAATGATCAATTAAAGATAGCCACCCCTTCATCTAGGTACAACAAAAGGAAACAAAGCAGATTTTTCAACATCCATATGCTGAATTGAGTGGGATATAGATTAGCTCACAGTGGCTTCTTGTCACACATATACATACATACATAAATACACCCACACAATACATATATTCATAGACATATATACATATACATACATAGATATTCCCAGAACACAATTTAAACACTTTCAAACCATGTAGTGGCTCTGACTTTGCTAGAAAGTTGCTTAACAGCAACAATCCAAGGATTAAGGAAATCTCCCTTCTCTGACATTCTAGTTTAGAGGACCAAAATTAACTTGGACACTGTTAGCTTCAAAACATGCATTCATTCTCCTTCTGGGATTTCCTCCCTGAGCTGAAAACATTTATTCAAGCATAGAATGGGATAAGAGTTCCCCATAGGAGCCAATCTGAAAACCTCGAGGTCAGGAAGTCTTTTGTTACTGAAGACTCTCAGGAGCATGTGGAGACTATTCTCTGACCTCTTACTAGACTGGTAACATGAAAATTGGTGCTCCAAAAAGTCATTTGTTTTTAAAATTCATTCAATAGTTAGATTAAAAGCAAAAGGAGACAGTATTATAATAATAATCGTCAATGTTTTGTAGGGCTTTTTAATTGCCAACACAATGGTAACTTTTATATATTATCTAATTTAATCTCTAACTATAAGACATATAAGTTTCATGTTTTTCTTATTTTTTTCATTTTATTTTTAATATTAAAAAGTAATACAAGCAAATGCTAAATTCTCAAATAGAACAAAGAGGTGGCTTTTCTTACTCAGAACTGTGGTCTCCCAAATGACTTCCAATGCCTTGGTCATTCTTCTAGAACTATATATATATATATATTTACACATGTATATGAAATAAAATATATTATTTTCATGCAAATGGGTAGATACTATGCACTATCTTATAGAGTTTGTTTTTTATACTTAGTGGTTCATATTGAACATTTTGTCTTCTTAGCACATGAAAACCTATCAGTTTCATTCTAACAGCATTGTAGGTTTTATGTACCACAATCTATTTAATTATCTCTTCTTGAAGAATACCCAGCACAATGATAATACAAGAAGAGATACAACCTAAGTGCTTTGCATATTATCTAGCTTAATTCTTATAATTAACTCAATGAGATAAGTGCCACTACAACTTGATTTGGTAGATGGAGGAACAGTAATAAAAGAGTTTGTGATTCACTCGAGGTCACAGAGCTAGTGTAAACCTAACCGTGACACTTGTCCAGGCTTTCCTTTATTTATTTAATTTATTTATACTTTTACTTATGTTCTCTCTGCCTCTCCTCTTTTTTGCTCTTTTCATCATTCCTTCCCTCTGCCCTATCACCACACACATACTCCCAATTATTTTCTCTTTGTTCTCCATTGTTGATTGGTGGAGTAGACTGGCAGAGTACAGTTACATTAAGTCCAGAGTGAATGAACTCACAAATTTTAAAACAAGAGCCCTTCATAGAGAAGAAATTGTTCTGGTGAAGGTTCCATCTCACCTTCCTGAAAAATTCTGCTGAAGTTTCTCGTTCGCAGTGGAAGGCACTGCCCAAGTCTATGAGGCTGATCCCCAACATACTCCTCTTTCTCTTCCTCCTCCTTTCTCCCCTTCTCCAATTTTCTTTTCTTTTTTATTTTCTTTATATTCTTTATATTGCAACCATCTCCAGTTCTGGTCACTCTTACCTAATAAATAAATATCTTTGATGCTGGGAAAAATAAAATAATCACATAAGTAGTCCTTTATTTATCAGTATGTGCTCAACTTCTTCTTCATCCCTAATCGAATCATTAATTTGGTATTTGTATTTTGCTACTTTTGCTTCATTTGTTGCTTCGTTTATTTTTTCTGAAGATCTGGACCTAGTCTGTTCATTCCAAAGTCCTTGCTCTTCACTGCTGCTCTATCCCATCACCACTCTGACACTACCTGTGACTGGTTGATAGCTGGTTTCAGTGCTTCCAGAATGGTCTTGCCCTATACATAGTTGTGAGATATCTGTGCATCACATATTGCATCACACCTCTGGCTTTCCTGTCCATGACTCAAAGAGCAATGCCCTCTCACTAAATGAGCCAGACTGCTTAAGAAATATTCTGAGTATAAATCTAGGAATATGACAAAACATAGTATTGATGTCAATAAGAAAGGCTAAAATTGTTGAGCACTTGCTATGTGCCAGTGTGTTTATATTTATGTATCATTATAGCCTGATCCAATAATCGACTGCTTCCCTCCTGGTCAATCAAATATGAGAGGCAGAAAGCTGGGAGAAGTAAGGAGTTTTATTCTGTTGCCATGGGATCAGGAAACAGGCTGTGTATCCACCAAAAACTTGCTTATTTAAGGAGAGATTTCATTCAGTGTTTGTAATAAAACATACAGTTACTTATCTTTTTCCCACTATTGATTAATAATGACTACGTATCTTATGACCATTACTCAGTTTTCTTCTTAATCAGTGTTTAGACCCCAAATATTTACTGTCACAAAGTGGTGCTCAGATCACATCAATCCTGCCATTCTTCTAAATTACAATTACCTTGAACAATTTGAGGCTGCACACTTTCTAGTTGGTTACAGTTTTTTGCTTATTCTGGGAGTTCTGTTTCACAAGGCTTGACTAAACATTATACATAAAATTAATACAAAGACATGAAAGAAAGCAGTTGTCACTTAAAGACTAAAACAACAGATACATTTCTGGGTTTTCAAAAGTTTCAGCAGAGACCATTTCTTATCTAGGTGAGGCTGAAGCTTTTCCAGAAATGTGCAGTCTTTTTTTAATGTGTGTTTCCTGCTCAATGAAGATGTTTGTGTTCCCTTCAATACCAGCAACAGTTACTAGAGCTAAGGACAGTGAAGGGGAGGTACAAGGGAAAAACGTCCACTTTTAAATTCAAGTGGGTTCTACATTTACCCAGCTCAGTTTCTAAGTCTTTTTCTAAACAACAATTTTAATATAACTAAAATGGCCTCTTTTTAGCCGTAACAGTATGAATTGCTAGGAATGCCATAACAAAGTACTACAAACTAGGTGGTTAACGACACAAAATTATTCTCACAGTTCTGAAAGCTAGAAATTTAAGATCAATGTGCCAGCAGGGTTGGTTTTTTTTCTGAGAGCTGAGTGAAAGAATTTGTTCCATGCTTCTCTGCTAGTCGAGGGTTTGATGGAAACCTATGTAATTCCTTGGCTTATGGTGCATTACTTTGATCTCATTTATTTTCGTATGTTCTCCCATGTGTTTTTCTCTGTTTCCAAATTTTTCCTTTTTATAAGGACACCAGTTATACTGGAGAAATGTCCACCCTAATAAATTCATTTTAATTTTATTACTGCTGTAAATATCCTGTTTTCAAGTAAAGTACGTTTTGAAATGTCTTTAGATTAGGCTTCAACAGCTCTTTTCTGAGACATAATTTAACCCACAATGAGGCATACTACCTCATTTAATTCTCATCACTATTAACTATCTGGTACTATTATTCAAACTCAAAAGAAAAGAACACTGAGGCGAAGAAAGTTTAGGTAACTTACCAAAGGACACACAGAAAACATAATAGGGCCAGATTTGAACTGAGAGCATCTGAATCCACAGACTGAGTCCCTAACTACACAATGTATTGTCTCTTTGTATAATAAATTCCTTTAAAGCATAGTTTGTGTCACGCTAATAAACAGTATTAAGTAGTATTGAGTATTAAGTAAGTAGTATCACCAATACTTTTTGCAATTGCACAAATCCCCAGCTGAAGCAAATACTACCCATTAATCTTATCCATTATTTTAGAAAAGAGGTTGTGAGTACTGTAAAAGAAGTTAGCTCTTATCTACTACAACAGAAGAAATAATTATGCCTCGTTTCATGAAGACAAACGGACTTGAGGAAAAAGTTTCACCACTCAATACTGTTATACGGCAGTTCTGTCCATCTTTGACATTAGAGTGTCTAACAAAAAAGCCTTTTGCCAACCTTCCTTTTGTTTTCAGGACAAGGATCAAGGTACCAAACATGACATCCCCAAACTGGCTTCTTTCTTCAGACTCATCTCCAGCACCAACTAATATGTGTGGTGTCCAAAAACATCAGTCTGTCTTTTTGAGATGGCACTGCCAGAAATGACTCTCTCCATCCTCCTCATTCTTTGAATATTCCCAAATCCTAACTAAAACCTGCTCATCATTTTAAAATTATCTCTGGTGTTATCTCTTCCAGAATATATTTCCTGATTCTTCTCACACACCTAAAGCTAGGGTGGGTCCCCTTCATCAGAGCCTACTCTAAGTACTTCTCAGTTTACAGACCAGATTTGGGTATCTGTTAATTTGCCAGCATCTTTCATTTGGTCAAAATATTCCTGAGTGCAGGGTCCATGTGAGGACATGAGGACCAGGTATTCTGTACTTGGTAGGAAATCAGTGCCAAATGCATATTACAACAACTAAACTGAACTTTAGTTCCTGTTGGTCCTTGCACCACTGAACATCTAATAATGAATTTATCTTCAAAACAGTAAAAAAAATAAGTTGTCTAACCCAGGAGTCCCCAACCCCTAGGCCATGGAGTACCTGGCCATGGCCTTTTTGGAACCAGGCAGACTGCAGTCGGCGAACAGCAGGCAAGCAAGCAAAGCTTCATCTGTATTTACAGCCACTCCCCATTGCTGGCATTACTGCCTGAGCTCTGCCTCCTGTCAGGTTCTCATCCTGAGATCTAACAGGCATTAGATCCTCATAAGAGTGCAAACCTTATTGTGAACTGAACATAGGAAGAGTTAGGAAGAGGGAGAAGGACCCTCTACTGCCAAAGTCAATCTTAGCTATTTTGAGTTTTAAAATAATTTTCACTCTTGAAGATTTCCCTTGCTTCTTATATTCAAGGCAGTATCTTTCATTCTAAGCTTTGGCAGAAGCCCAATGAGTCAAAATTCTGTTGGAGCAGCTGTTCCTGTGCCAATTCTACATTGACTAGAACCATGAGCACTTAGCATAACCTATTCACAAACAGTAAAAATGGAACTGTTTATTGTTTAAAATTACCAATGATCATTTGTCAAAATTACCAGTGTGATACATGCAGATGGTGTACCTTTAGGCTCTTTAAATTTGTTTCCTTAAATTACAATTCACTAGAGCCCATCCAACATGTGAGCAGTAGATAATGAATTGTTTTTAAATACAGTAAAAAAAGAGTAAATATTCATTATCCTCATCATGTGAGACAAAGAATACTAACATCCTCTACATTTCAGACTTTTAATGATGGAAAGGGTTGTAAAATTGTAACTGTCTCCTTTAAAAATCTTGTATCGAGACTATATCTATACAACTAAAAGGTTGTTCTGGCCATTATATTAGTAGATAAATGAAATCCAAAGCTTGTTGATCAGCTTTTCAAATTATAATCTGAGGGGCAGATATCATAAATTCATCTTTAATATTTATTTTACCTTATAATAATTTAAGTGATTTAATTGACTTTATTATAGGTTTTGTGAAGTCTTTGCTCACTAACATTAAGGAGCTATTAAATTTATGTTGAGCCTTCTACTTCCAACAGACATATGGTGACTTCATAGAAGAGTTAAAAGCTGCATCATTGTAGTCTGTTCAGAAGGCATTTTGGGAGACTCCAGATTTAAAGGCATATGGTCCATTCTCTATAATATATTTGAGTAGAGTAAATCAGAATTTTAAAATTTATAGAAACATGAAAATGCCTCTCATTCAGAGATATTCAAATGATGCTCACTGAAAGTCTTATTGTTTTGTGGAGTGGTCTCAAGAATAAAGCTAACTTGCTGAGGAATCAAACAGTGGAAAGAAATGAATCTTTAATTGAACCTGCCCTAGGACCATCCATCTCTGTATTTCTTCTCTATTTTGAGTAGTTTCTTCAGTGACCTCCTCAAAAGCAGTCTAAATGATATGCCCTCTAAACCTGTACAATGTGGTAGTCGTATCCCACACATGTGAGTAAGATGTGTTGGTTAAAGCTGAAGACCTATTTAACCTAAACCAAAAGAGCTCTACTAGTCTTTAAAATACAGCAGCATATCTGTACACACACAAGCACGTGTGCATACACACAGGTCATAAATATGACTTCTTTACTCCCCTCTGTCCTCAAGAGGTTAAATAAAATTTTAAAAGGAAAGAGACTATCATTTGAGTTCTGAATAATATAAAAACTGATACATTTAAAAACAGAAAAAAGTTTTCCTCAAACATTTCTCAGGCTAATAAAAGAATTGGCTACTATTTCTCTTAACTTGCAACTTAAAGCCCATGCCAAACAGTGTTTTGTTTGTCCTTTCTTTGCTTTAGATCTTTAATCTGGTTTGATTTTTAAAGCTTCCAACATAAATCTGGTAAAAACAGGTACTTTTCATACACATTCTCTATTATTATTATATCTATGAATGTATATCCTTTTGACTGCACATTGAAGTCTTAGGTGTTTATTAGGAGTTTAATTCTGTAATTATATTTTAAATAGTAATTATAACCAAATAATCTGGTTCAGTTTGCATCAAAATGGCACAAGTTTTTAAGACGTTCTTATTTGTACTACTAGTTCCAGTGAAATCTGTCTTCAAAAGGGTTAACGATGTATATATGTGTGTGCTAAACTACATAATTAAGCATGTAGGAAACTCATGCTATCATCTCTGGCTTTTGGTTGAAAAATAGTAAATCTAGAAAGTTTAATTATTGCTTTGAGTCTTGCTTACTCATTCTGCTTTGGCCTCTTTGTTGAGCTCTTTATGCCTGGAAACTTCTGCTTTGAGACAGTGGCCACATTCAATATTCTGTTCAATTCAATTTCTACAATGTTGTTTATATGATACCAGTTAGTGGTCCCCCTGCAAAGTTTTTAAAGAGTTTTTCTATACACTGTCACATTTACAAATTGAACTTGAGAAGCTATATAAGTCATCAAGAAGTGACAGGACATTATTTCTCTGTCTTTAGTTATCTAACACTGCAAAACAATCCCTGGATCAGAGTTAAAATTACCCCATGGCCTAGACCTTCAGATTTTCTTCCTATTCTATCCCACTTTTTAAGCACACCCTATAGTCCTCTTGAAGAGCCTAGGAAGTCAGATTATCAGTTAATATGTTTTGGCTGAGTAACAGAAAGTCCAATTCAAAGTGTCCTTATTAACAAGGAAGATAACTCCCAAGAAATTAGAAAGGAGGGCAGCTCCAAAGTGATTCATTCAACAGCTTAACAATATCACAGACCCAACGTATTACTCCGGGTTCTCCAGATAAACGAAATAAATAGGATATATAAAAAGATAAATAGAAAAAATGTATTATAAAGGATGATCTCACATGATTATGGATCTTGAGAATTCCCATGATCTACCATCTGTAAGCTGGAGGTCCAGGAAAGCCAGTAGTGCAGTTCCAGTCCAAACACAAAGGTCTGAGAACCAGGAACTCCAGTGTTTAAGGGCAGAAGAAGATGGCTGTCCCAGCTCAAGCAAAGAGAAAACTAATTTTCTCTGTTCTTTTTTTCTATTTAAACCCTCAACAGATTGGTTGACGCCCACCGACATTAATGAGAGAGATCTCTTTTACTCAGTCTATTGATTCAAATGCTAATCTCTTCCAGAAACACCCTCATAGACACATCAGAATTAACATCTTACCAGCTATCTAGATACCCCTTAGCCCAGTTAATTGATGCAAATTAATCATCACATACTTACAATATCTGTCTTTCCTCTTAGCCATTTTAAGCTTGTTTGCTGTATCCTTTGAGTCACAAAATGGCTTCCATAATTCTAGGTATAACTTTCAGATGTGAAAATCTCCAACGGAAAAAGAGGGATAATTTCTTAACATAAATAGATTAAGCTTTCCCAGATTTCCCCTTGCCTGCATTTGGCCAGAATTATATTGTAAATCTATTCTCAAAATATTTACAGGGAGAAGGGGACAAGATTCCTGGGACAGGCTTAGTGAGAAATATGCCCATGCTTAAGAGAGTGGATTGCCCAACAAAAGTATGGTTCTACTAGAATCTATTGGATAGGCAACTGGCCATGTCTGAAAAGCTATTGCTTTATGAGAGAGGGAAGCTGGGATGTGTGCTAATTAGCACAGAATTCATGTTTTATTGCAAACTACAGTAAAAGCAAAAAATGAAAAAGACCCCAAGTAAACAAACGAAAACCAGCAGCAAGAAATAATTTTATCAATTTCTCATAGAATAAACATCTCTATTTTAATTAGTAAAAGATCAGTGCAGTCTAAGGCAATCGTTTCCCTCATGACTCAAGGGGTATTACATGTTTCCTTCAAAGTATCTCAAGAGTCCTGATAAAATGCAAACATGATATCTGTAAGCCTAAGTAGTATCAAGTTGAGAAGTAAACCTCTCTCCTTATTTTGTACCTACCTAATATTTTAATGTGCCCTGCTCTTAATTTTTTCAATATAATTTTTAATATAATACTAAAGAACAAAGGGAAAAATATGGTTTTTAAAAATGTTATAGAGCCATCTGAAGACCATCTGAGGTGTCAGTTTATTGGTTCTTCAGCACTACAAGATTTTTATGAAAATGGAAAATGGAAAACAAAGCAAAAATATGACTATCACCTCACTGTTCCTACATATTGCATAGATGCTTAACACTGCTATTTTTATCAGGCTAAGCCTTGGCCTGTTCTTAGGCAAGAGATTCCGGGAAAATAAAGCAGTGCAAAAAAACCCCACTTCCTTTCTTTTTTTTTAGTTTTTAATTTTTTTATTTTAAAGTTGTGGAGTACAATTCAGGGTTAGGTATGCAAATATTCATTATGCAGGTCCCCTTGTTGGCGAGGTGTGCCCCCCTTCCCCAGGCAGTAATATAAATTCCCTTGTGTAGAAGAAAGAGGTAAGCAATCTGTTACATAAAGGAAGCACTTCACAGCCTTCATCTTCTTTCAGTTTGTCTTTTGACTTACCAGAAACAGAATTTCTTAAAATGATGTGTGAGATAATGGAGCAATTATGATAGGTTCAAATTCTTTTGAAGATACAGTACAAGAATTATGCCATTTATTTTTAAATTCAGGTGATTATAGTGGGCCATAAGCGAGTCCAAGCTAAAGTTACAAAAATCCTTATAGAGTTCATAGTAAAGTCTATTTATTTATATGGGTCCAAAGTCCTGTCTAAGGAGCATAATGTGACCCAGACAAAAACAGTCCTTAATTTCTGTTAATTATCATTCTCAAGGTAAACCTCAGACTAGCTCATAACAGCACACTTTTTAGTGTTAAATTCATTACTATCCTAAATTCTATTGATTTTCCTACTATTTGCTAATCTTGATCTTGTTTGCTTTACTAACTGATTTTAAGGGAAGGGAGCAAGTCTAGGGTACTTGGTTCATGTCTCAATTCTAATGAACCTATTCTTAAATCTCCCTAGAAGTGAAATTTTCAACTCTCTTAATTATTATAATATTATTGTTTAGATACAGAGGCCCTTTGTTTTTTAAAACAGAGACCACCGAAATTCATTACTATAACTCAGATAAATTCTGCCTATTTATCCAATAAGATGTCAATCTTGTTTATATACCTGCAGTTACTTCATTCAGCTTGAGGTTGTGGAAGTCTAATATTATTATTCAGACAAGAGGGTCTGAGTCATAATATAAACATTTACTTGTCTGTTACTACTTATTCATTATTTTAGCAGCAGCAGTCAAAGGAACTTGAGCAATTTGGTTAACCCTTGGGGCCCTATTACCTTCTCTGTAAAATAAAGTTGCACTAAGTAACCTGAAAGGTCTCTTGCACCTCTAAAATTAATGATCATGTGATTAAATGCCAACAACAATTGTGTCTAGTAATCAAATGAATCAAAACTTGGTTTTATAAACGGTAATGGAAAAAATTCAGAGGAGTGAGAATAAAATAAATATCAAAATATATATCAGGTAGGTCTCTGTAGTTGACATCCTCTGAGCCCCTAGAGACTAAAATCACTTAAATGCATGCACTGCAGGCAGAAAGAGTAATAACTTTGACAGACTTCTTCACAGCTTTACCAAGTACTTCTATGTCTATTGCATTGATGGACTCACAATAAGCCTCTCTTGATGGTTGCTACCATTCCCATTTTACAGATGAGTTAAACGGCTTAGCTAAAAAAATAATTGACTCGGGGCTGGAGCTAGTAACTTCAAACTAGAATTTGGAATTCTGCCAGTTCAACATATCAAGGTTTTTCTTTACCCCCATTGTGATATATGGTCCTTTCCCTAGGCTGAGCTCTAATGTTTCTCTAAACCTCTTTTGTTTTGCTAAGTTATTATACAATTTGAGGAATTTGGTATATTACAGTATCATCTCTCCATCAAATAATGCAGTCCATGTCTAAATTTTTCTACTTTTTCTTGTCTCAGTATAGTTTTATATTTCTCTCCATGCAGGTACAATATATTAGTTTATATTTAAACTTTTAGAAATGTGCTATTGGTTTTTCCATTATATTTCCTAATTTATTACAAATATTTGAAAAAAAATGTCTTGTTTATTCATTTGTAGCTATTTTAATTAATTTTTTGTTTTATTTCCTTCATTTTGTGGCCTTAACTTATTCTACTCCTTAACTGAAAACAGAATAAAACAAATTTCTTGTAGTAAATACATATTTTTGCTAAAAGATAAAAATGTTGAGTTAAAAATAAAAGCAAATTTAAATCCAAGCATTCAAAAAGAGATAAGCTTGAAAAGCATTACTATATATTATGATATAAATTTGTCTACTTTTTAAGTGTGTATGCTGTTGTTTGAATATGTCTCTCAAAGTTCATGTGTTGGAAACTTAATCCCAAATGAAACAGTTTTGGAAGGTAGATCTAATAAGAGGTGATTAGGTCATGAGGTCCCTGATCCCATGAATAGATTAATTCCTGCCATTATCTTGACGTAGGTTAGTCATCACAAGAGTGGGCTTATTATAAAAGTGAGCTTAGCCCTCTCTTGCTCTTTTACCTTCTAGTGTTCTCTTGCCCTTCCACCTCCCAGAATGAGATGACAGCAAGAAGGACATCACCAGAAGCAGACCCCTTAACCTTGGACTTCCCAGCCTTCAGAACTATAAGAAATAATTTCCTTTCTTTATAAATTATTCATTGTGTGGTATTCTGTCATAGCAACACAAAATGAAATAAGACAGTGTGCTTATGGATTGTTTCTCTTCTTTCTGTAATTAATTCATTAAAAGTTGGAATTGTATAGCATATACAATTATGTCTTCTTATATTTACTTAATATTTTAGGGGCCATTTTCCTCTGCCACTTAAAAGTGGTTTTAATGGCTACATATTTTTACATATGGATATACCAAAACATAATACCTATAATGGGTTAAATGATGGCCCTCAAAAAAGATACATCCATATTCAAATTTCTGAAACCTGTGAATATTACTGCATTTGGAAAAAGGGCCATTATAGATAGAATTAAGTAAAGGATCTTGAGATAAGACCATCCTGGTTCTTAAATCCAAAGACAAGTATCTTTGTGAAAGGCACACAGAGGAGATAAATATAGACAAGGAAAAAGCAATGAGACCATGAAAACAGAGATTGGAATACTGTGACCACAAAGAATGCTGATCGCCACCAGAAGCTGGAAAAGGCTAAGAATGGATTATTTTCTAGAACCTCTAAAGAAATGTAGTCCTGTCAACACTTTTATTTAAGATTCCTGTCCTCTAGACTATGGAGAAATAAATTTCTATAATTTTAATCCATCAAATTTGTGGCAATTTGTTATAACAGCCATAAGAGATTAATACAAGCCAATCTATTGTTGTTAAACATTTACAATGGTTTTAATATTGAATATTATAAATGACACTACAATATATTTGTGTTTGTCTCTAATTTTATATTAGATACATAATTATTAGGTGAAAAAGCTTGAATAGTTTAAGATGATTTTCAGGGAAGCTGCAACAATTGCATTTCCAAAAGCCACATATAATGGTGCTCTTTCACTGTAACTTTGTCCACTGTATATAGACAGAAAAACACTTGATATTTGAATTTAGAATATTTGAATTAGTGTCATATTGGGATATCATTTTATAAGCTTATAAATTATATTTCTTTTTATTTTTTATTTAAATTTACATTTTTCATTTTGTGTAGTTTATGCAAGAACATGTACTAATGCTCTGATTTAAAATTTTTCGATTTTGATTTTGCTGGTATTTCATTTGCCTTTCCATTTGTCGCATTTTATTTACAAACCTTTTTACTTTTTAAATATTACATTTACCCATTTTACAGATACAGTCACAGGTATGTATATGTATTTACATGGTATTATCATATCTGGCTATTATATATATATCTTGATCCCCCAAAATGAGATGGAAATATAACAGGTAAATATATTAATGGAATGCATTTTATACATTTGCATAATAAGCTTTTGTTTTGGCAGAAAAAGAGATAGGAAGTATACAGGTACTGGAAAGAAGTATAGCAAACCCGTTTTTAAAAGCAAGGTGTTGACCCTGTTCCTAGTCTGATGATGAGAACTGTGAAGGAAGGAATTGCAGGTAGCAGCTGAAAGCTCTGTTTACATGTAGGTCTTATCCTAAGAAATGCAAACACAAATGAAATATCTTGTAGAAAAGAGAGATGTTTCCTTTTTGCTGCACGGAACCTTACAGACCCTGGCACCTTGGGACCAAGGGAAGACAAGTCTCTAGACAGATATGTTGGCATTCTCTCAAAAGATCATAGAAAGAATGGCACTGCTGTGTCTTGTTCTGATGGATTTCTGGTTATCAGGCATCATTTGAGGTAAAGACTGTACTGACATGAGGGAGGAAGATAGAACCCCATGGGATTTACAACTCACCAATGGACTTGTGGACACATAGCTACTCTAGTGATTCTCAAGCATCTGTTTATTTTCTAGAGGCTGGAGTTCCTATGGGGACAGGAAAAGAGTCAGTAAAGTATGAGTCAATATAATCTCATCTGAACCCATGGACTGGTGAACCCTAAGAAAATTCAGCCTACATAAATATCATTCCTCCACAGAGCCCTTTCAAACCCCGCTGATATAGGAAAAATAGGAATTTCTCCTGTATTGATCTATAGCTTCCAATAATTGACCAAAAAAAAAGTTTGTTGAAGTGCTAAGGTTTCTAACTCTCCTAACCAGAAAAAACAAAAAAAGGAAGAACTATAAAAGATCCAGGTATAGAAAGCTGAAGTTCTGATACAAATATTTACAAAGAAAAATCAGTGTTATGCCAACTCATAGAATCTTTTTGGTGGGAAAGAGTTAATGTCAGATATTTTATTTGAACAATTCTACTCTTTTTTTAAAAATGTTCAAATTAGGCACAAATAAGAGTTTCAATGTCTTTCCCCTTAACACTCAGTAGCCACACCTCTTCAATTTGTATTTTTGTTCAGGAGCCAGTAAAGCAAATCTATGTTTAGATTGGGGGGTGAGTAAGTGCTATTTTACAGTTTCATACAGTTTGGAAGAGGTGCTGTGTGCCTTCTCATTGGTTAGGAGTAAGAAAATTAAGAATTACTTTCTTCTTGTTTTTTCGTTTTTTTTGCTTTTTTAACACAAAAATATTTGACAGACACAATTTAGTGACATGTTGTAAACCTTTGGAAAGAATGCTCGCCAGAGAAAAGATCACTGCTTTTTTCTCTGGAGGTAGAAAAATTGTTTTCAAGGGAGCCTCTGTCCACAGGTGGGCACCTAAAAGTCCAGGGAAAAGGAGGCTATAGTCCCTGCTTCCTCACAATTTTCTGAAATATCTATTTTTGAAGCCTAGAGATTTTTGTGTATCAGGGCATCTTGCTAATGAGCAATATTGAGAAGTTTTCTGTAAATGAAGGGTATAGTTAAAACCACAGGAATCTGGCCTAGTGCAATGGCTCACACCTGCAGGTGTGATTCTAGTGCTCTGGAGGGCTGAGGAAGGAGGATTGCTTGAGGACAGGAGTTCGAAACTAGCTTGGGCTACATAGGGAGGATCCATCTCTTAAAAAAATTTTTTTTTAATTAACCAGGTGTAGTGACATGAGTCTGTAGTCTCAGTTTCTTGGGAGGGTGAAATGGAAGGATCCTTTTTGCCCAAGAGGCTATAGTCATGCCACTGCCCTTTAGCCTAGTCAACTGAACAAGACCCTGGCTCAAAAAAAAAAAGTCAAAAACAAAAACCCAGGCACTTGTGTTTTCCATAATGTTGAAAACACAATACATTTATTTGAGTTTTTTCATTTGTTTCAGCAAACTGATTTCTGGTCAACTTCTAATGCTTGTCAAAGATGAACAAAATCTTTCTTCAGTATACATCGTTGGTTATCACTTTTAAAAAAGGACTTTTATCTGACAAATATGAGTCCTTTCAAATTATGGAGCCCGAGCCAGGGCAACACAGGGAGACTATGTCGCTATGGAAATTAAAAAAATAAGCTTGGCATGGTGTCATGTGCCTATAGTCTTAGCTGCTTTGGGGCCTGAGACAGGAAGATTCCTTGAGCCCAGGAATTTGAGTTTGCAATGAGCAATGATCACACTACTGTACCTCAGTCCGGGCATCAGAGTGAGACTCTCTCTCAAAAATAATAATAATAATAATCAAAAATAACAAACAATCAGACTCAGAGGCATTAAAATAAGAGAGCAATCACATCCTACTTCTCCCTTGAACTGTGTATTTATCTTTTGAAACTGCTTGTTATTGCCATAAGTAGCTATAAATTAGCCTAATAATGCTGAACCAGATACTATAACCCACACCCAGTAGCTTAGCAATGTATGGTTGATTCTGTGAACCAATGAAAAATCCTGACATACACCTCTGTATTAGCTCACTCCCTGTCCCTCTTCTTTGCCTTTAAAAACCCACTTGTAACTGCTGCTTATTGGAGTGTATATTTCAGGGTAACTTGAAGCTATACTCTCAGGTTGCAATCCTCAAGCTTGGCCCAAATAAATTCTCTACTTTATTAAGTTTGTCTCAGCTTTCTCCTGAAATTTTATTATACCATTTTTATGACTTCTACTACTCTTTTTCAGTTTCCTTCACTGGGCACTGCTCTTGTTTCTATTCTGAAGTGATTCAGTTTTGTTCTCAACCTCTCATTTTCTCCCTCTATCCTCTATGTCTCCTTCCAGATCTTCCTCACTGGTCTTACGTGTTTCCAAACTTTGACAACTATTGCTTTGCAGACAGCCACCAAGAGAGAATCTCTAGCTCCTACTCCCATGTTTCCAACTGCCTTTTGGGAAACTCCTCTCAGAAACCTTCCAGATAATCCTTACCCTTCTTCGGGTGCATTTCATTTCATATTTTGGTTAATAGCACTACCTTCTTTCTAGTTACCACTGCTTGAAATCACAGTTCTAGTTACCACTGCCTAACTCTTTCCACCTCCCTTTTATTCTCCTTTTATTCCACCTTTTGTTCTCATTACTCAGAGTCCAATACCATTTAGATTTAAACTGGGTAGGCTTTTCTATCGGCTCCCTTTTGCTATATTTACTACCCAAAAAAGCACAATTAAAACCTTATTAAAATAATTATAGGCGATTGCAATAACCTATAAACTGAAATTTCTACTCCTTGTAACTTCTCCCAAACAAAATGGGCTGCTGATGTTCTGCAACCACTTATCCTATGTATAATTCTGATGTTATGACTGACCAGGAAGGAACCTTTAAATGTTCTCTATCATCTTTGTTCTCACATATAAAGTTTTCCAATTCCAGGCATATCTCTCTACACTCCTTTACACATTTCCTATGTTTTATTCAAATGATACCAATTTTCTTATGCACTTCCTGTGGTAGACAGAATTCTAAAGAAATTCTCCCACTTCCATCCCAGATTCCTGTTCCTGGTTTTTCAATAAGACACCAATCTAGGTACTTTAGTGAAAGACTGCAGATGAAATGAAAATTAATAATCAAATGACTTAAAAAATAGGAAGGTTATCCTGGATTATCTGGTAGGTACAGTGTGATCTCATGAGCTTTTGAGGGACGAATGGGAGGGCAGGAGAGTCAAAGACATTTGGTGGAAGAGGAAGAAGGAGAGACTTAAAGTTTAAGACAGATGGAACCCACCAATTTATTATTGTTAGAGGAAGCCTATAAGGAAGGACTGAAAGAAATGCAGGCAACCACTAGGAGCAAAGATGGACCATCAACTGACAGGTAGCAAGGAAAAAGGGGCCTCAATGTTACTACTGCTAGGAATTGAATCTGGCCAACAGCCTGAGTTTGGAAGTTGATGATGCCCAGAGACACCAGAAAAAGAAAGGCGGGGTGTGGGGGGAGAACACTGCTAACACCTTACTTGTTGACTTTCTAAGACTTCTGACCTACACAACTGTGAGATGATAAGTGGGTATTGTTTTAAGCCATTACATTTGTTATAACTTGTTATAGTAACAGTACAAATTGAAGAGATCACCCACGTTTATGCATTGCTTTCTCTTCCCAGCGTGTTCTGCTTTATAAAACTGAGATTCCTCTCTCTCTTTTCCATGCCCTTCCACAACCTACTCAATTTCCACATTTCCTTCAAGGCGCAACCATTGATGTTGCTTTCATAAAGTCTTTATAAACCTGGGATTTAATTTTTCTATGTCCCTAGCTCTTCAGAATACTTTATACTTCTCTCAAAACACTTGTCCTGTTTAATGAGTAGTATAGTTATTTAAGCACAAACAATTCTCTTTCCTGTAGATTAAAACATATAAAGGGCAAACTTAACTTCTAAATCAGCCAGTTTTTGTTGGGTAGTTAAAAAAAAACCTTCAGTAACAACAAACATTTATTCTCCTGCTCTTGATCTGTAAGTTAAGCACAAATCAAGTGAACTAATCTGATCTCCACTTGCATATGTGCTACAGGATGCCAATCTAGCTGAGTCTGGAGACAGTCTAAGGATTGGACTTATGTCTATTCCATACGTGTACTGCCTTGGGTCTCAGTAGAAAAGAAAGTACTTAAACACCTACTTTACATGGCAGATCAATAAATAAAAAAGGAAGAGTCCAACCACAGGACCATACTTAAAGCTTTTGTTCCTGTCACGTCCACTAACAACTCATTCACCAAAGGAAGGCATATAACCAAGACCAAAGTGAAGGGAGAATACAACCATCCTTCATATACCATGGCAAGAGTGTAGATATATAATTCTATTACAAGAAAGTGAAAAATTTGAAACTTTAATTGGATTCACCTAGGTATTCATGATGATAACCTTATCCTTTCTTCATCCAATGTAAACAAAAATATTTAGCACATTGCCTTCTGTATTTAGGTGGTCAAGATGGAATTGATTTAATATCCTTCCCTTTCAACATACTTTGTTCCTCCAGAAAATAAAAAATTACGTTCAGCATGTATGTTTTACCTTCCCAGAGAAGTCATGAATTCCTAAAAAAGAAACTCTGCTTCGTGTACTTATTCTAAGCTCCCAAACAGTGTCTAGCTGCATCAAGTAAGTGTCTGATATACACCAAATGACTACCATTTCCCATTAAAAGTGACATGCCTTCCTCTTTGGGGATTTTGAGAATGTATTGCCTGTCTTACTATACAGAAAATATCAATGGTGCTCATCTCATTACAAACCTGAGTGTCAGCTTTAGCTGTATTTTATT
Organism: Tarsius wallacei; assembly: GCA_963574415.1. NCBI lineage: Eukaryota > Metazoa > Chordata > Mammalia > Primates > Tarsiidae > Tarsius > Tarsius wallacei. The sequence goes on from CAUYQG010003554.1 coordinate 24,957, forward strand.
TAAAGGTGAATAATGATACATAAAAGCTCTCATAGAGCTTTAAGAAGCTAATATGTGATATTTCCTGTCAATCTGGGTTTGTTCTGTCAGGGTAACTGACACTATTCTTAAAATTTCTGTGGATAGACTCTATATCTGTGTTGTTGGGGAAATTAAAGGAATCCTGTCATGCTTGTAACAAGGTATTGGTGATAATCTAATGCTACTATTTGTGTGGTTGCTGGACACTGGTGTTGAGTTGTTAAGGGAATACCAGGCAACAAGAAGGCTTGAGGGTAGGACGAGTGATACTACTGTAATGGATCACATTTTATAAGATAAAATTAAGGACAGGGAAAGCTCTTCAATATGCTCTTTTAGCTCCAAGGTAAAAGACTTCATTATTATTCATAGATAAGACTCTGACAGGTTAATAAACCATTGCAAAAGGTTTTGGCATTGTAAGTCATGCTATTAAGAAGAACCATGACATTAGAAATTAGACTGAAAAAGTTTCTTAAGGATCTCCATCTGGTTTTATCCCCACAGCAGTTAGAGGTGACTCTGAACCATGCTCTGGCTTCATTGTAAGATTAGTAGACATTAGAGGCATTGGCAAAATAATCACTTTGGCATGTATACAAAAACAAGTGGCTCTATGTAAACATGAAAAGCTGAATCATATGGGTCCAATGCTCTCAGCAATACATAAAGGTCTCATGCTCAAACTGACTTAAGTATATTCTAACATGATAACATTATACGTATTCCTGCAGCTACCTTGGAAACACAAAGAGGGAGACCTTTAATGAATGACTGCCTGCCTGTCAACATCATGGATTCAATAAGACTGAAACTCTGTAAGCATCATTATATTTGGAGATTCTAGAAACCATGGTAGAAAGTTACAGGATGTTGGGCAACCCCTTCAGGTTCCCTCTCACTGAGGTGCTATTTTGTCCTCTCAACAAATCCTGCTTTCTTTTAAAAAAAAAAAAGTGTACAAGGACTTCCAGCAAGATGGTCAAGGGGCAGGTTGATCCATGAGACTCTGCAAAAGTGAGTGACCATAGGGACTCTTGCTCTCCCCCAGTGCCTCCTGCTTCCACCATTGCCAAACTGCTCTTTGACCAGTCACACAGGCTTGAGGGCTGGCAGAAAATGGCCACACACACTGCTCTGTTCACCACTGCAGTCGCTGCCACTGCCGCCACTGCTGCTGCCACCAGCCACATTGACCTGTGGGCTGGAGGCCCTCGGTTCCATGCACTGCACTGCTGGCTCAGGCACCACCACTGTTGTTCCCTCCTGCAGTCATGGCCTCGCCCGGATTGGCTCTAGATTCCTGGCCTTGGAGTTCTTCCCATGCACTGCACTGCTGAAGAGGCCATCGCCACTGCTCCTTCCTGCGGCTACTCCCTCTGCCTGCCCAAGGTGGCCCTCAACCCCCAGCCCCAGGAACTCCAGGACCCCACACTTGCTGCACTGCCCACCCTGCCTGAGTCACCCAGTGCCACACCGACCTGTGGCTCCTGGCTGTCCCACACTCCATCTCCCCCAGTTAGTCCAGCAGGCAGATCTGGAGAACAGTTAGAGCCCTGAGACCAGGCAGAAACTGCACTGACCCATCCAGCAAGGCTGGCTCTGCCCAGCTCCACCCACCTCCTGCTTGAGATCTAAGATAATAAAGTCAAACTGGGAGAGACAGAAACCCCTCCCTCATGCTAGATCGCACACAGATCAGATCGAATGGCAGACTTCTCAGGCAGCAAGCTGACTGAGCTTAGATCTGATCAAACTTCCCCCCTCAGCAAGCCTGGGGCATTAGATCCTAGCTGTGAACAGCTCTACCAGCCTGCAATGAGAGCTAGAGATCAGAGTTGAAAGGACATCAGACTTAGAGGAATGATCTAAGAGTGTGCTCGGTTCCTTTGTTTTTATTTTTTTTATTTGTATCCTTTGTATGTCTGTTTTACTTATCTTTTTTCTTCTTTTCCTCTTTTTACTCTCTTCTTATTGTTATTGATAACATTTTTGTACTTGCTTTGTCTTTGTTAGTTTACTGATTTTTTTTTTCTTTAGACTTCATGTTTGTGTAGGGAATCGTATCAATAAGGAGGTTGATTGGCTTGTGTGTCTGTATGATTGTCTGCATGCTTTAGTTTTTTGTTGTTGTTTTCTTTCTCTTTACTGTCTTTGTGTCTCTTTTCATTTATTAGTTGGTACGTTTGTCTGTTTTCCCTCTTGCTCTTCTCACTCTCCACCTTCCTCTTCCTCCTCTCCCCTGTCCCATTCCTTTCCTTTTCCTTAAGGTTTTCAAGTTTTTTCCATACAAGTGTACATAGTAGTACACTATGTACTAAGGTACTACTAATGATCTAATGATCTTTTGTATTTCCTCAGGGTCAGATCTGACTTCATCTTTTGTGTTTCTGATTGCTTATTTGGGTTTTTTCTCTCTTTTTCTTGGGCAGTCTAGCTAGGGGACCATCAATCTTGTTTATCCTTTCAAAGAACTAGCTTTTTGTTTCATTGATTTTTTTGTATTATCTTGTTGTCTTCTATGTCCTGGATTTGGGCTTTGATTTTGGTGATCTGGATTCTTCTGCTGAAATTAGGGTTTTTGTGATCTTGCTTTTCCAGCTTCCTTAGGTGGCTTGTTAGGCTGTTCAGTTGTGATTCTTCCATTTGCTTCATGTGCGTTTGTAGTGATATAAGCTCCCCTCTTACTACAACTTTCAAGGTGTCCCAGAGATTTTGGTAAGATGTTTCTTCATTTTCATTTGTTTCCAGGTATCTTTTGATCTCTGTTTTGATTTCATCATTGACCCAGGAGTTGTTTAGCATCATGCTGTTTAGTGTCCATGTCTTTGTGGGTTTTG
>CAUYQG010003556.1:0-24815 GCA_963574415.1 Tarsius wallacei
AGGCTGAGGCGGAAGGATCGCCGGAGCCCAGCAGGTCGAGGCTGCGGTGGTCGGGAGCGACCACTGCCTTCCAGTCTGGGCGACAGAGTGAGAGTCCAACTCAAAAAATAAAAAATAAAAATAAAATAAAATAAAATAAAAAGCTGAGCATCACTGAGTTCTGATGAGCAAATTGGGTATCACCAAACCAGGACAGAGCAGGAATTTTAGCTGGAGAGAGTGCTGTGGTTCTAGCTTCCTGTAGGTGGCGCTCAGGGGCCATCGCGGAGGCCGGCTGGACCCCTGCAGTGTGTTGAGTTTGTGGAGAACTCCAGAAACAGCATCTGCTGGGCTCTGCTTTGCAGATTTCAGAGCTGGTCTGCTCTTGTTTGCATGATCTCTTTCTAGAGAGACAGAGACAGAGAGATTGAGAGGCAGAGACCTCTTTGTTAGCGCTAATGAGTATTTTAACATAATGATATGACCTAATGATGCCATAGCGGTTCCAGTTCACCAGATTTTTTTAGCGCAGTGTTGACTATTGACAGATTAAGTGGCTTCAGGCATGAGAAAGCACGTTTACCTTGAAAGTGCCACACAAATATAAAAGACGGCTATGAGATGACTTAACCATATGAGAGTATTTTCACAAATATCATCTCATTTTGTTCTCACAAAATCTTACGAGGCAGGCATAACAGATATTATCAACTCTATTTTCAGGATATGAGGAAACCAATGAAGCGGTTATGGAACTTAGTCCTCTGACTTCCAAGATTAAAAAGCACACATGTAAATATGATCATACCATGAATTTAGCAATCACGTGGCACATTCAGATTTTACCATTAAATCTCTTTGTTTCACTGGGTGCCAGTAATCCCAGCACTTTGGTAGGCCAAGGTGAGAGGACTGCCTGAGCCTGGGGGTCCAAGAACAGCTTGGGAACCTCGGTGAGACCTCGTCTTTGCAATAAATCACAAAAATTAGCTGGGCGTGGTGGCGTGTGTCTGTAGTTCCAGCTACTTGGAATGCTGAAGTGGAAGGATTGCCTAAGCTCAGCAGGACGAGGCTGCCGTGGCCGTGAGCACTCCAGCCTGGACGAATGAGTGAGATTCCAACTAAAAAACAACATCAACAACAACAACAAAAAACCTCTTTGTTTCTATACATCAAATGATACCGAAGCCCTAAAAGGTCTCTTCCTTTCTCCTTCATACCCCACATCCACCCACAACTCCTATCAGTTCTCTCTTCAAATACGTCTTTCTCTCTTCAAAATACATCTCCCTCTGACCACTTCTCAAATCCTCCCCCCACCACACAGCCACAAGACCACGGTGAGCCCTTTTCTGGGTGACTGTGTTCTCCACACAGAATTCTGCTAAAAGAGTCTTCTAAAAATGAGAATCGGATCCCATTGTCGCCAGGTGGGGTGCAGTGTGATGCTCCGTGGGTTCTTTCAACTCTCCACAAAAAAGAATTTCAGAATGAATCCAAGCATAGTTTAAGACATTTATTAGAGAGAAAGAGGCATGCCCAACAGGCATGGATGTCTTAAGAGAAAGAACGCACCTTTGCCTTTGTCAAGAAACTCGATATACTTCTACAACGATTACTATGCTAACCCTGAACTAAGAGAGTGGGCTGCAGGTGCTTGGTCATGAGTTTTGATCACCATCTCTCTCCACCTTTGATGTGCTAAGAGGGTGTGCTTTTCTGAACACACATTTGCCTTTGACAAAAAGCTTTCACTACTTTTACAATGATTATTATGCTAACATGAACTAAGAGGGTGAGTTGCAGGAATCTCTCCATTCCAGCCCACAAGGTGGTCAGGTCTGGTCAGTTGGATGAAGGTTTTGTACTGATAAGAAAGATGTCTGAATGCTTACCCTGTTTTAAGAAACTTATCTGTGTCTAACCTGCATGGAATAACCTGTCTCACTGTCACTCCTCTACTTTAAAACCCTCCATTCGCTTCTTACCCAAGCTGGTGCCCTCTTCCTATTTCTCTCACTTCCTTCCCCCTCCAGTCCCATCTGCCTCAGGGTCTTTCCATCTCAGCCCTTAAACCTGCAGTCTTCCAGCTTAGAATATACTTTTCTCAGGTCTTCAAATCTTGTGGGTCTCCAACCAAACATGCAGAGAGGTGTTTCCTGAGTCCTTGTCTATGTGGGCCTCCCAACCCTGGCCTTCCCTACCTCATACTTACCAATTTACTTATCGTTTCTTTTCCTCCCTAGACTGAGCTTCAAGGAGCAGGGACTTTGTCTTGTTCATTGTTATATATCAGAATTGTGCTTAGGACAGAAGAGGTATTTAAAATACATTTATAGAACAAAGAAAAGAATGGTCTGAACCCTAAGGTGAGGTTCTGTCAGGGACCCCTGCTGCCTCCCAGTAATGGCATGTGGATCTAGTAATGGAGAGTGAAAAGAACATAGATTGGGGTCTGGGACAGTCTCATGTGAATCTCAGGACAACGTGAGCAGTCCCGCCTCTCAGGAGCTGTGTGCTGTGGCAAAATGAAGTCGGCCACAGCTTCGTTTGGAATCAGAGCTGGGTGGGAATTCTGGTTTGTCACCTGTTTTGGTTTTTTTTTTTTTTTGAGTTGGAGTCTCACTCTGTGGCCCAGGTTGGAGTGCAGTGGCACTCTCATGGCTACTGCAGTCTCAACCTGCTGGGCGTAGGTGATCCCTCTGCCTCAGCCTTCCATGAAGCTAGAACTAGAGGTACGTGCCACCATGACTTGCTAATTTTTTATTTATTGTAGAGATGAGGTCTTACCATGTTGCCCGCGCTGGTCTTGAAACCCTGGACTCGGGCAGTCCTCTCGCCTCTGCCTCCCAAAGTGTTGGGATTACAGGTGTGAGCCACTGCACCCAGCTTGTTTTGGCTTTTAGGCAGGTTACTTTACCTCTCCAAGTCAGTTTTCTCCACTAGAGCAGTGACTTGAACAAGAAATACACTTTCATTGTGTTAAGCTATGGAGATTTGGATATTATTACAGCCACCACCGTTACATTATACTGAGAGCCTAGAGTCATGCTTTTTGCTCCTCCTTCCTGTACCTATCCCCTCCTTTTCAGTTTTTTTCCTCCCAAATCCCCTCTCACCTGTCTCCCTCCATCCATTCTAGCCACCTCCTCATTGGACTCATCCAAGAACAGGCAGGAAAGTGCAAATTTAATTTTTCCTTAACTTTTTATTTTGAAAATTTCAAACTTTCAAAAGAGTTGAAAGAAGAGTAAAATTAACACAGATGTACTTTTCCCTTAAGTTCATCAATCATTACAATTTTGCCATATTTAGGATTTATTTATCTCTCTTTACACACACATACGGACAGAGTTGCAATCATCCTAGCACTTCGCACCTCAATACTTCATCATATACTGTATCTCCTTAGAATTGACCTTCTGTTATGTAACCACAGTACCATTACTACACATAAAATTTTAAGCATTAAATATTATTTAGCTGTCTATGATCAAACTTCCCCCCAATTATTTATAAAACTTGTTTGAATCAGGATCTGTTGCATTTGGCTATGCAACTTTTATTTTAGAATATTTCCCCCTGCCTTTTCCTAGTTTTTCATGACCTAGACATTTTTTGAGGCATCCAAGCCAGATAATGTATAGGATATTCCACAGTCTGGATTTGTCTGTTTCTTTATGAGAAGATTAAACATTTTTGGCAAAACTATTCCACAGATGATGTTGTACTTCCCACTGCAACCACCAGGAGGTACGTAGAGTCAGTTCATCCTATGACTGGTAACAGTTATCTTGATCTCGTCCCTTATGATAATGTCCACTAGATTTCCCCATGGTAACACATGTTCCTCTGTTCTTAGTAAGAAATTTGATATGTATTTGGTATGCTAAATATGATATTTTGAGACCTTGTGAATATCCTGTTTCCCCAAAGCCTTTCACGCTATCAGTCATGCATTGATGACCTTACCTTGAATCAGTTATTACACTGGGAACTGAAAAAATGGTAATTTTTCTAAGTCTATCATTTCTTGTAAATTTGCTAGCTGCCATCTTCCTATAAAGGCGAGCTTTATGTCTCTTCTCCATTCTCTCTCTCTCCCTCCCTCCCCTCCCCCCTCTGTCTTCCCCTACTTCTCTCTTCCTCCTTCCCTCCCTCCCTCTCTCCCTCCCCGTTTCTCTTTCTCTCTCATCACTATGCACTCATAGATACTTTCTAAATTCAAAGTTCTATAATCCAGTGCTACTCATACACCAGAGTATCTAAGCTGCTTAGAAATGTCACTTCTCAATCTCCTCCCCAGCTGGATTAATCAGAATCTCAGTTGGGGTGGGGAGCATCCAGAAATTTGTGTTGTGACCAACACTATTATACAGTTGTCCCTCTGAGTCTGTGGAAGATTGGTTCCAGGGCCTCCTAAGGATACCAAAATCTGAGAATGCTCAAGTTCTTGATATAAAATGGTGTGGTAGATACATCTAACCTACTCACATCTTCCCATACACTTAAAATCATTTCTAGGTACTTGTAATACCTAATACAATGTAAGTGCTATGTAAATAGTTGCTATACTATATTGTTTAAATAATAATGTCAAGAAAACAGTCTGTACATGTTCAGAACAGATGCAATTTATTTAAAAAATATTTTCCATCCATGATTGCTTGATTCCATGGATGTGGACCCCATGAATATGGAGGACTGACTGTCATTCATTTCTGTCATTTTTTTTTTGATGCTCAAAACGTCCCAAATTTCCCCAGGAGAAGCCCCTTCAAGCCACTGCTACATCTTGTGAACATGTCCCTGTTAGTCTTTGTGTACTTCCTTGTTTAGGGGAACCCTACCTGACTGCCTGATCTAGAATTAGTCATTTCTCCAAGAAGCCCTGGTCCCTTTTACTGGGGAATGGTGTTTAGAAATTAAATGAATGTTTAAGTGTGCTCATGGTTACCGAGGTGCCATGGCTTATAGAAAATAGGGGAAAAGAAAAAAATATATATATGTCTTGTATATAGATTTAAAATATACACAATTAAAGATAATACTGATACTTCCAAATAGAATCTACCCCAGGAGATGTTTCCTTATCTTCCTCTGTAACTTATTTGTATCCTTCTTCTACAAAAAACCCCTGGTTCCAAAAAGCATCAATATGTTTACTCATTTGTGCTATCCTACCAAACAACAGAATGCGTTCAGAATCACCACGCCAATAGCAGCTCCTCTAATAGACCCATCCAGGAAAGTTCCAAGTGCTGTGTTCAAAAGTAACGTGGATTTATCTTTTGTGTGACTATGTTTATAAATACACTGTTGATTTCTGCTATTATTTGTATTTTAGGGTCTGACTCTTCTGAGTTAACAATTTTTTTGTGAATTTGCATGATATTTACATGCCTGAAAAGTCAAAACTATATAAAAAGAAATATTCAGAGAAGTCTTACTCACATCCCTAGCTAGTCCCCTATCTTCAACCTGTAACCGATTCCACTTGTTTCTTGTTTCTCTTTCCTTTGTCTTTGTAAAAATAAGGAAACACTTATAACTATCTATTTTTCCATTTTTCTTATACAAAAGACCACATTTATACACAGAAGAAAACACTTTAAAGATTTATTTTATTTCGTACACACACACACATATATTTTAAATACAGGGTCTCACTCTGTCACCCAGGCTGGTGTGTAGTGGTACCATCATGCCTCAATACAGCCTCAAACTCCTGGGCTCCAGTGATCCTCCAGCATCAGCCTCCTGACTAGTTGGTACTACAGCACACACCACCATGCCTGGCTAATTTTTTTAAGAGATGAGGTCTTGCTATGTTGCCCAGGCTGGTCTCCAACTCCTGGGCCCAAGCAATCCTCCCGCCTTAGCCTGGCCTCCCAAAGTGCTGGGATTATAGGCATGAGCCACTGCACCTGGCTGTTTATAATTATTATATTAAAGAGCAAGAAAACCTATTTTGTACAACAAAGAGATTCTCACATAACCCTCCTCAAGTCGTACATAAAGTAGGCACAACATTGTCATTCTAAGTCAGATTGAATTTTCTTTCACTTTAAAGCATTTTTCCACTTTCGTTGCCTCTGAGGAACATGAGACTGTGGCAAGTATAAACCGTCTTCTGTTTATCACAGGATAACCCCATTCACTACACAGTTTCATTTCTGCTCTTGCTTTAAAGCAAAAGCATTTTACACTTATTTTAAAGTTTAATACTACATAAAAACATACACTCATCTCAATTTGTAAAAATAAAATTTACATATAGAAAATATAAAATACATTAAACATTCAAGTAGTTGTATTATGGGTGACTAGAATTCTATATAGTTCTCAATATTTTTCCAAATTCTGTACAGTGAGCGTGTGGTACTTTTATAATCAGGGAGAACACATATTATTTTAAAAATGAGTGGACCATGGGTGGCCTTCAAACTGTCTTTTCAAATTCATTAGTTAATTTTTTTTTTTTCAGCATCTAAGTTTTTATTAACGTGAGTTTTTAAAAACAGGCATCTATACCGGTGTGGGGGGAGGGGGTGAGGTGGCAGAGAAAAGGAATCTACTGATAATAAAGCTCCAGGTTCATTCCATCGTGGATTTCATAGTCCCCCAGAGACACGTAGTCCTTAAAAATCATGGACTACTTCTTCAGGACAATCTTGTTCCAACATCTACCAATCTAGGCTGCAATCAGCTTCTTAAGGTCCCAGATGGTGTCATGAGTGTTGCATTTAATGCGGACATTTTCCCCCAGATGGTCGTTGCAGACAATCTGGATCATCCTGGCTGGAGCTAGAATCACCTGGAACCTGGTGATGCCACAGCCTACTCGCCTGAGCACCAAACTCCAGCCGCACAGGACGCTGGGAACCCTCAAGTTCATTAATTTGAAGTAATAAGATAGCCTTTTAAAGACCAGAAATATTGCAACGTATGGACACACGGGGGCACTGTAACCAAGTTTTAATAATCTAAGAAAACCAAAACCCCAAACTCAAACCCCAAACCCAAACCCCAAACAGCTAACATGTATTGTTCTGTTCTTAACATTGTAGGCGAGGTTCTGTTTATATATATTACCTCATTTAATCTTCACATTTAATCTGTGAGGTAGTGCCAGTATTATCCCCATTTGTACACAGATGAGATCTGAGACTCAAAGCCACGCGGCCACCTAAAACTGTGAAAAGCATTTACTGGTCTTTTGTATATAAGCAAGCTTCTACCATATGCTGTTTGTGAGAATTCCATACTGTAACTCTGTGCAAAGGTTTAATTCTCTCTTCATATTATCAAATGCTACATCTATTGCTATGCTCAGTGCCTAAGAACAGGGAGGAAGCAGAGAATGGATATTTAACAAAATTTGTTTTTTCATAAGAATACATAATAAAATTATAGAAAGTTAAAAAAGTGGAAAGTGTAATTTTCTATTAGCATTTTGCTGCATTTTCTTGCAGTCTTTAGTTTTCTTCAGTGCATGATATATTGAACACATAATTTTTATATGCTTTATATTATAGTTTAAAACTATATTTTTGGGCAACCCTTTCGGGTCCCCTCCCACTGTGGGAGCTTTTCTGTTCTCTCAATAAATCCTGCTTTTAAAAAAAACACGATATTTTTAAACTGGTAAATAAAAAGATTGTATGTATATGATGTACAACATGGTGTTTTGAAATATGTATACATTTTGAGACAGCTAAATCAAACTAATGTATGCATTACCTCACATACTTGTTTTTTGTGGTGAGAACACTTACAAATCTAGTCTCTTAGCAATTTTCAGTTATACAATACAAAATCATAAACTGTAACCACCATGTTGTACAATAAATCTCTTGAACTTATTTTTCCTAACTATAATTTTTTACTCTTTGACCAGTATCTTCCTGTTCCCTTCCCTAATCCTGGTAACCACCATTTTTTCTCTCTGCTTTTTTGAGTTCAACATTTTAAGATTCCACATTTATGTTAGATCCTGCAGTATTTGTCCCAATATATAATTTTTTATAATTTGGTCATTTGTTTTTTTATCTATCATCACATCCATGTATTATATATCTTTGTCATGTTATATATCTTTTAAAACCACCAATTTTCAGTGTTACCTCATTTTCAGTGAAGTAGATATTCCTTAGCTTTTTAATCATTTCTCTATTGACTGTTTATGTTGCAGCCAATTTTCCCTGTTGTAAATAATACAGCAGCAAACATCTTCATGCATGTGCTACCCCCATCGCCATATTTATTCCTTCATTTAGCAAATATTGACTGAACACCTGATAGATACCAGGCACTGTGCTAGGTTCTGGGCTTAGTATTTTTCCCTAAGGTGGTATTCCAATGTTGAAAAGTGATAACAGTTCATATTGTCAAACTGCTTTCTAAAAGATCAGCATCAGGTTATTCTAAATGGATTTTTTAAAAAGAAAGAAAAAAAGAAAGAAAAGAGGTGGGAAAACTTTTGGGCATTAGATGACTGATGACTACAGCATTATGCATTGAAGAAATCATAGTAAGTAGATAAGTTTGGCAGATTTCAAATTACTAATGACATGAAAACATGAATGTCAAAATTGGTAGCAGTTTTTCACCAATTATAACTCAAAAGTCAGACACAATAAAAGAAAATATTCCTACATTTAACTACATAAAAATGAAAGATATTGCAGCAAGCATAAAATCAAAAGACGAATATCAAGTAAGGAGTTAATAGTTGCAATACACATCATAGACACATGTCTTAAGTTCCTAATATAAAGGAACACTTAAAAACCAAGGAAAAAAGGAGACAGAAAAAAAAATGGCTAAATAGTCCACTCCAGCGTTCATCCCTCAACAGGAACACTAAATTGAACAACACACCATGCAAGAGAGCACCTTCATAAGAACCAGAAATCAGGTGATTGATCACAGCACCATCACATCAAGGAAAGAGGCCCTGAGAAGGTGGGAAGGACAGCCTTGCACTGCCTACACCACCTTTAGACCAGCCCTGGCCAGAGGAGGACTCCTCTGAGTTCTGAGTTCTGGTTGGCTTGCTTCACTACCTGCTGGCTAAAGGGGCCTGGGGTCCTGAATAAATTTGAAAGGCAGTCAGGTCACAGGGATTACAGTCCTCGGGCAAGTCCTGGTGCGGCGCTGGACTCAGAACCAGTAGACCTGGGGGCATGAGACGCGACCCGGTGAGACACCAGCTATGGCAGCCCGGTCTGTTATGCCTCTCCCAGCTCCAGGCAGTGCAGTCCCCGAAAGACTCCTGCTTGGGGAAAGGAGAGCAAAGAGCACAGAGGACTTTCTCTCAAAACTTGAGTACCAGCTCTGCCACAGTAATGTGAAGCACCAAGGAGATTTCTGAAGCCCCTGATTCCAGGTCCTAGCTCCTGGATGGAATTTCTACACACACACTGGGCCAGAAGGAAAGCTGCAGCCCTGAAGGGAAGGGCCCAGTCCTGGAAAGCTCCACCACCTGCTGGCTGAGGAGCACCTGGGCCTTGAATGAACACCAGTGGTAGCCAGGCAGTAGCCTAGTCACCAGGAAACCCTGTGCTGCGCTGGCTTCAGGTGTGACCCAGGCAGTTCCAGCTGTGGTGGCTCAGGTGTGCTTGTGTCACTCCTACCCCAGCTCCATTCAGCCCAGCATGGAGAGTGAGAGATGCCTGCCGTTCGGGGGAAAAGCGAGGGAAGAGAACAAGAGACTCTGCCTGGTAATCTAGGGAATTCTTTTGGTCTTTACCCAAATCCCCCAAGGTGTTACCTGTGGGACTCTGTAACAGAGTCGCAGTGATCCTGGGGCTTGGGGCGCCCCCTAGTGCTGATACGGCTGCAGTGACCGAAGACTTAGAACACAACCCTCAATGCCCTTTGAATACCTGGAAAGCCTAAGAAGGATGGGTACAAACAAGCACAGACTGCAAAGATTAGAATAAGCTCCTAACTCTTCAATGCCCAGATGTTGATGAATATCCACAAGTATTAAGGACATTCACGGAATGTGACCTCACCAAATGAATAAGTCACCAGTGACCAATCCCGGAATAATGGAGATAGGTGACCTTTCAGACAGACAATTCAAAATAGCTGTTTTGAGAAAACCCAATGAATTTTAAGATAACAAAGAGAATTCAGAATCCTATTAGAGAAATTTAACACAGAAGTGGAAATAATTTTAAAAATCATGCAGAAATTCTGGAGCTGAAAAAGTCCGTTGACAAACTGAAAAATGCGTCCGAGTCTCCCATCATAGAATTGATCAAGCAGAAGAAAGAATTAGTGAGATTGAAGACAAACTCTATGAAAATACATCGTCAGAAGAGAAAAAGAATTTAAAAAACCAAAATATGTCTACAAGATCTAGGAAATAACTTCAAAAGAGTAAGCCTAAGAGTTATTGGCCTTAAAGAGGAGATAGAGAGATTGGGGTAGAAAGTTTCAAAGAAATAATAACAGAGATCTTTCCAAACCTGTAGAAAGATATTAATATTCAGATACAAGAAGGTCATAGGACACCAAAGAGACCTAACACAAATAAGACTACCTCAAGGCATTCAATAAATTCCCAAAGGTCAGGAATAAAGAAAAGATCCTAAAAGAAGCAAGAAAAAAAGAACCAAATAACACAAAAGTACTTCAGTGCATCTGGCAGCAGACTTTTTAGTGGAAACCTCATAGGCCAGGAAAGAGTGACATGACATATTCAAAGTGCTGAAGGGAAAAAAAAAAAACTTTTACCTTAGATTATGATATCCAGAGATAATATTGTTCAACATAAAGGAGAAATAGTTTCCAAGACAAAGACTGGAGGAAGAATTTTTATCAACACCAGACCTGTTCTACAAGAAAGGCTAAAGGGAGTTCTTTAGTCTGAAAGAAAAGTATGTTAAATAGTAATAAGAAATAATCTGAAGGTACAAAACTCACTGGTAACAGTAAGTACATAGACAAATATAGAATAACCTAACACTGTAATTGTAGTGTGTAAACCACTCATATTTTGAGTAGAAGACTAAATCTGTAAAAAAATAATAACTATGACAACTTTTTAAGAGATAGATAGTATAAAATGTTATAAATAGAAACAACAATAAGTTAAAACATAAGGGGATGGAGTTAAATTGTAGGTCTTTTTTTTTTTTAGTTTTCTCCTTTGTTGTTTTATTTTTTGGTAATCAGAGTTAAGTTATTTTTGGTTAAAAATAGTTGGTTATAATATTTGCAGACTTCATGGTAACTTCAAATTTAAAAACTTACAGTAGACACACAAAAAATAAAAAGTAAGAAATAAAAATATACTTTTAAAAGAAAAAAATCACTTTTACAGAAAGGAAGACAAGAAGGAAGGAATGAAGGAAGAAAGGACTACAAAACAACCAGAAAACAAATAACAAAATGGCAGTAGTAAGCCCTCATCTATCAATAATAACATTAAAAGTAAATGATCTAAACTCTCCAATCAAAAGACATACAGTGGCTGAATGGTTTTAAAAAACAAGACTCAACTATGAGCTGCCTACAAGAAACCCACATCATCTGTAAAGACACAGACTGAAAATAAAAGGAAGGAGAGAGAGAGATTCCATACAAATGGAAACCAAAAAAGAACAGATGTAGCTATACTTATACAAGATAAAAAAGACTTCAAGACAAAAACTATAAAAAGAGACAAAGAAGGTTATTAAATAACAATAAAGGAGTCAATTCAACAAGAATTCAACATGAGAATGTAACATTTAAAAATATTATGTAACCAACACTGGAGCACCCAGATACATAAAGCAATATTATTAAAGCTAAAGAAGGAGATAGATCCCAATACAACAATAACTGGAGACCTCAACAGCCCACTTTCAGCATTGGACAGATCATTCAGACAGTAAAATCAACAAAGAAAAACATCAGACTTAGCCTGCACTATAGACCAAATGGATCTAATAGATATTTACAGAATATTTCATCTAACAGCTGCAGAATACAAATTCTTCTGAGCATATGGATCATTCTTGAGAATAAACCATATGTTAAGCCACAAAAAGTCTTAAAAATTTCAGAAAAACTGCCAGGTGCGTTGGCTCACTCCTGTAATTCCAGCACTTTGGGAGGCGGAGGTGAGAGAATTGCCTGAGCCCAGGGGTTTGAGGCCAGCCTGGCCAACGTGGTGAGACTTCATCTCTATGAGTAATCAAAAAATTAGCTAGGCACGGTGGCACATGCCTGTAGTTCCAGCTACTTGGAAGGCTGAGTCCAGCAGGTCAAGACTGGTGGCCACGAGTGTGCCACTATACTCCAGCCTGGGCGACAGA
Source organism: Tarsius wallacei (assembly GCA_963574415.1). Classification (NCBI taxonomy): domain Eukaryota; kingdom Metazoa; phylum Chordata; class Mammalia; order Primates; family Tarsiidae; genus Tarsius; species Tarsius wallacei. The sequence goes on from CAUYQG010003556.1 coordinate 12,297, forward strand.
GTGAGACTCCAACTAAAAAAAAAAAAATTCAGAAAACCTGAAATTATATAAAGTATCTTCTCTGACCACAGTGGAATAAAACTAGAAATCAATAATAAGAGGAACTTTGGAAATTATACAAACACATGGAAATTAAACCATATGCTCTTCAATGACCAGTGGGTCAACGATGAAATTAAAAAGAAAACTTTGAAATTTCTTGAAACAAATGAAAATGGAAACATAACATACCCAAACCTATAAAATATAGCAAAAGCCACACTAAGAGGAAAGTTTATAGAAAAAAGCACCTACATCAAAAGAGTAGAAAAATTTCAGATAAACAACCTAGCAGCCCACCTGAAAGAACTAGAAAAGCAAGAGCAAACCAAACCTAAAACTGGTAGGAAAAAAATAATAATGACTAGAGCAGAAATAAATGAAATTGAAACAAACAAATGCAAAAGATCAAAGAAACGAAAAGTTGGTTTTTTGAAAAGATAAACTAAATGAACAAATCTTTAGCCAGACTAAGAAAAAAATAGATGACTCAAATAAATAAAATTAGAGATGAAAAAGAAGACATTACAACTTGAAAGCAGAAATTTGAAGCATCAACTATTATAAGCAACTGTATACTAATAAATTAGAAAACACAGAAGAAATGGATACATTCCTAGACATATACAACCTACCAAGATTGAGCCATGAAGAAATCCATAACCTGAATAGACCAATAACAAGGAATGAGCTCGAAGCCATAATAAAAAGTCTGCCATCCAAGAAAAGTCTGGGACATGATGACTTTGCTCCTGAATCCTACCAAACATTTAAAGAACTAATAACAAGCTGGGCTTGGTGGCTCAGCCTGTAATCCCATGTTTTGGGAGGCCGAGGTGAGTGAATTGCCTGAGCCCGCGGGTTCGAGACCTGCCTGGGCGACTTGGCGAGACTTCATCTCTACAATAAATCAAAAATTAGCTGGGCGTGGTAGCGTGCGCCTGTAGTTCCAGCTACTTGAAAGGCTGAGGAGGAAGGACTGCTGGAGCCCAGCAGGTCGAGGCTGCGGTGGCTGGGAGCAGCCACTGCACTCCAGTCTGGGCGACAGAGTGAGATTCCAACTCAAAAAAAAAAAGAACTAATAACAATCCTACTCAAACTATTAAAAAAAAAATCAAAGAGGAGGAAGTGCCTCCAAGCTCATTCAATGAGGCCAGTATTATGCTGATACCCAAACCAAAGACACAACAAAAGAAGGAAACTACAGGCTAATATTTCTGATGAACATAGATACAAAAGATCCTCAGCAAAATATTAGCAAACCAAATTCAACAACACATTAAAAAGATCCTTTATCATGACCAAGTGGGACTCATCCAACATACACAAATCAATCAATTAGATACATCATATCCAGAGACTGAAGGACAAAAGTCATATGATGATTTCAACTGATGAAAAAGCATTCAATAAAATTTAACATCTTTTCATGGTAAAGACTCTCAAAAAAAAAACAAAAACTGTGTATATAAGAAACATACCTCAACGTGATAAAAGTCATATATAACAGACCCACACCTAGTACCATACTGAATGGAGAAAACTGAAGGCCTTTCCTGTAAAATTTGGAACAAGGATGCTTCACTTTCACCACTGTTATTCAACGTAGTACTAGAAGTCCTAGTTAGAGCAATTCAATAGAACAATTTGACATAATAAAGAAATTAAGGGCATCCAAATTATAAAGGAAGAAATAAAATTATCCTTGTTTGCAGATGATATAATCTTATATTTTTAAAAAACCTATAGATTTCACCAAAAACCCATTAAAATGGATAAAGTTAATACAGTTGTAGGATACAAAATCAACATACAAAATTAGTAGCATTTTTGTATGCTAACAGCAAACAATCTGAAAAAGAAATTAAGGAAGTAACCCCATTTACAATAGTAACAAATTAAGTAATATCCCAGGAATGAACCTAATCAAAGAAATTACAGATTTTTACAATGAAAACTATAAAACATTGATGAAAGAAATTGAAAAGGACACAAAAAGTGGAAAGCTATTCCATGAATTGGAAGACTCAATATTGCCTGACTTCAAATTATACTACAGCACTATAGTAATCAAAACAGCACTGTACTGACATAAAAACACATATTCCATGAAACAAAATAATAAACCCAGAAATAAATTCACAATTCCACAGTGAGTTTATTTTCAACAAAGGTACCAAGAACACACATTGGGAAAATGTCAAGCCTCTTCAGTAAATGGTGCTAGACAAACTGGATATCCATATGCAAAAGAATGAAACTGGATTCCTATTTCTTACCATATAAAAAAATCAAATAAAAATTGAGTGTCGATCTAAATCTAAGACTTGAAACTATGAGCAAAGATTATCATTGATCATCATCTTTATGGTCAACACATGTTGACTATAGTCGAAAATAATTTTTTATATATTTTAATGATTATTTTAATAGTTATTATTAAATAACCAAAAGAATAGAATTGAACCACACTGAGATAATACCTAACTGCAGTAAGAATGGCCATCAATAATAAAACAAAAAACAACAGATGCTGGCAAGATGTGGAGAAAAGGGAATGCTTCGACACTGTTGGTAGGAGTGCAGACTAGTTCAACCTCTATAGAAAAAAGTGTGGGCCGGGCACGGTGGCTCAGCCTGTAATCCCAGCACTTTGGGAGGCTGAGGCAAGAGGATTACCTGAGCCCGTGGGTTCGAGACCAGCCTGGGCAACTTGGTGAGACCTCTACAATAAATCACAAAAAGCTAGCCAGACGTGGTGGTGTGCGTCTGGAGTTCCAGCTACTTGGAAGGCTGAGGTGGAAGAATTGCCTAAGTCCAGCAGGAGGAGGCTGTGGTGGCTGTGAGCATGCCGCTGCACTCCAGCCTGGGCAACAAGAATGAGAATGCAACTCAAAAAAAAAAAAAAAAGAAAACAGTGTGACGATTCCTAAAAGCACTAGAAATTGACCTTCCATATGACCCAGCAATCCCCCTTCTGGGAATATAGCTAGAGGAACACAAGCAATTCTACAAAAAAGATACCTGCACATGCATGTTTATTGCAGCACTATTCACAATAGCAAAAACATGGAATCAACTGTGTTGCCCATTGAAATTGGACTGGATTAAAAAAATGTGGCACACATACATGTTGGAATACTACACAGCCACAGAAAAGGAAAAAAGTATGGACCTCACAGCAACTTGGATGGATTTGGAATCTATCATACTTAGTGATCTATCACAGAAACAAATAACAGAGTACCACATGTTCTCACTCGTAAGTGGACCTTGAACACCTACCATAATACTACAAGAAAGGGATTGGCAGAAGTAGGACACTGCTGGGCGGGAGGACATAAAATCAATAAAGGTACCTGATCCTATTCCAGGCAAAGTGAAAGCCAATGGGAGGCCCAAACCTCACCTGTATCTAAACCACATATGTATACAACCCTGACTTGTAACCCACATCTTTAAAATTAAAAAAAAGTGGGGGAGGGGGGAAAGAGAATTGAAATGTTCCTATCACAAAGAAATGATAAAGACGTGAAGTGATGGATACTCCTTTGCCCTAATTTGATCATTACACATTGCATACCTGTATCATCATGTATAGCCCATAAATATATACAACTATTATGCACCCATAATAATTAAAAATAAAATATTTTAAAACAAAAAATGAATTAAAGTCCTATAGAAAAATGTACAAAAGACATGTGCACAGTTAATTAATGATATTCAAATGATCCTTAAATAAATGAAAAAATCATTAGCTGCTTGCATTACAGAAATGCAATTAATACTGCATTTAGTTACATTTCTCATCTGTCATGTTTGCAAAAATATATGTTTGAAAACATATTCAGTAATTCTATTAGTGAGGTTGTAGGAAAATGAATACTCTCCCAGAATGCTGGTGGAAATATAAAATGATATGACCTCTGTGGAGGAGAATTTAGCAAAATCTAACAAAGCCACAGTTACATTTTTCTTTTAATTTAGCAATCTACTTATAGGGATTTTTCCTGAAGATACACAACCACAGATCTGAAGAAACGTAAGTACAGGGTTATTCATCATGGCATTCTTTGTAGTAGCACAATACTGGAAATAACCTAAATGTTCTTCTATAGGAGACTGATTTTTTAAAAAAGATATATTCCCAGGGTGAAGAACCATTGAACCAAACCAAGGAACAAGAAAGGGAACATGCCGAACAGAAACTAAAAAGGTCAAGAGGCAATGACACGCAATAGCAATGTTTATACCTAAAACCCAGATCTTGGATTCTATATATTATTCCCCACTGACAGGAGCCAGAGCTCTTCGGAGAAATAGCAGTTCGGGTCAGGGGCTGGTAAAGTGAGTTACAACTGTCTTGTCCCCAAGAACAAGAAAGAACTCAAAAGACTGGTGGAGACAGGTCAAAAGACTACTGGAGCAGCTTAAAGGGATCCCACTGGCCAAATCTGAGAAAATGTGAGCATCAAAAAATTTAGAAATGAAAATGGATTATAACACATTGAATAAAAGAAAACAAGAAACCCTAAGTTCATATTGATATGTACTAAAAATAGAATAAGAAACAAAGGAAAGGAAAAGATTGTCATGGGGGGAAAGGAAAGCTCTTTTATACAGAAAAATGTAGAGGGTTGACAGAATTAGAAAGCCACTATTTTGCAACTGCAAAGTAATAACTGACTCTGGGTACAACATCTAACTTATTTATATGTTACAATCACAAGGTGATTTCCTGAAATATCATCTGGCTCTATCTATGATCTAAAACTAACAGACTTTAAAATGGAAAGCTTGAGCAGATGAAGAAAAAGCTATGGCATGCTTACTTATGTTTTTCATTTCTCCCCAAAGCTGAAAATCACCCTTTACGAGTCCAACATGAGGTAGATACCTAGTTTCTTCACCTCAAATTATTTTCATCTTTGGTTATGTAGCTACAAGGTATATTGGCACGACCTGCTAAAGAAGGCTGCATCATAAACAGAGCCAAAAGACAAATGCCAAACTGGGAGTTAGCATTTGTAAGGTAGCTCACAGACAAAAGTCTACTGTTTCTAATATAAATATGATATTATTTATGTATTGTTAAAGCAGAGGAGGAAATGTCCTGTTTAGCTTGTTGAATCAGATAAAGTACCCCATATCCAGTGTAAAGCATGGATTTTCTGGGAAAAGTAAAACCTCCCAACATTTTCTCTTTGATCTCTCTCCAAGAGACCAGACTGAGTGGTAGAAGCCCATACTAATGTAGCTCTAACTCGACTCTACCTCCAAAAGTCACATACCTCTTCCTTCCTGCCATGTCTGTTCAGTCCAGTGTTCACCTGTTGTCCTGGAGTCAATATGAATAGTGCTCCCTGTCAGTCTCAAAAGTGTCTCAGTTTGAACAATAACTTATATGATTACCCTACATCTGGGGGAAGCCCTGATGCTTTTTAGGAAAGTCTTCATTTGTTTGATGTTGAGGAGGGAATGGCAAACTAGGGAGAGACACCCGAAAAGACTCTGGAATGCAGTAGACAACGATGTCCCTGTCCCAAACCTCTAGAACTGTGAATATGTTACCTTACTTGGCAAAAGAAAAAAGTGATTGATTTAAGGATGTTGAGATGGGGAGATTATCCTGGATAGGTGAGCCCAGGCGAATTGCATGAATCCTTAAAATCAGAGAGACTTTCCCAGCTGAGTTTAGAGTTAGGCGGGGATGCAACTCACAAGGATGCTCAGAGAGATGCACATTGCTGTCTTTGAAGATGGAATATGGGGCCATGAGCCAAATGCGGGCAACCCTAGAGGTTGGAAAAAGCAAGGAAACATCCTACCTTAGAACTGCCAAAAAGGAATGCAGCCCTCTAACACCTAAGGAGCTGTGTTGTTTAGCCATTAATTTCTGGTAATTTGTTATAGTAGCAATACTAAATGGATTCAGGAAACTGACAGCATTTCTAAGGAGCCTTGAAGGACAAAATGATCCATCATTTATTCGATAAATATTTAAGATCTTACACAGGCATGCTTTGCTTTAGTACATGTTGCTTTATTACTCCATTTTGTCAGGGTATGACTAAATGACTTTATTTTGGTTCTGTTGACTTCCATACAGTAAAACATGATGACCTTTCAAAGAATCTTAGGAAGCACATAGTCAGTAGTATTCTGAAATGAATTTACATCTCACCTCCCCCAACCTCCCTCCCATCCAATTAAAGAATCAGCAAGATCTTTTGACTCAACTTCCAAACTGGATGAATCTTTTCTCCAGTTTCACAAACACCATTTTAGTCTGAGCGAAATCCTCTGTGAATTCTACTATGGCCTTCCAGTTGACCTCACCCTCTTCTCCCCCAGTTCATGCTCTACAGTATTTAAAGTGATCTTAAAAAAGAGAAAGAAAGAAAAGAACAAGAACCAACTAAATCATGTCGCTTCCCTTCTTATATCTTCCAGTAGCTTCTTTTGTTGGAGACTGAAATCCACGCTACTTTTACTTGCTTACAAGGAACTACTAGTCCACCTGTGACTCTTTTTTTCAACCTCCTGTACTACTCAGCCTCTCTACCATTCTCTGGGGACCCTGATGCTGGAATACTCTCTTCCCTGAATTTTGCATTCTTATTTCCTCTTCATCTTCAGATCTCAGCTTGAATATTGCCTTTTCAGGACCCTCCAGATCCTCTGTTCCAAAGTGGCCGCTCAATCTTCTTATTTAAAATTTAAAATCTCAGCCGGGCTCGGTGACTCAGCCTGTAATCCCAGCACTTTGGGAGGCCGAGGCGAGTGGATTGCCTGGGCAACTTGGCGAGACCTCTTGTCTACAATAAATTTTTTAAAAAATTAGCCGGTCGTGGTAGCACGTGTCTGTAGTTCCGACTACTTGGAAGGCTGAGGCGGAAGGATCGTTGGAGCCCAGCAGGTGGACGCTGGGGTGGCCGCGAGCGTGCCATGCACCCCAGCCTGGGCAACGGAGTGAGACTCCAACTGAAAAAAAAAAAAAATTTAAATCTCTAGAGATCCGCGCTCACTTTGAGACAAGATTTATTTGTGTGTTGTGCATCTCCCCAGCCCTAATTAGAATGAAATTGCGTATATTCAGTGAGAAAAGCTCTGACCTGTGCTGCTCATCACTATGTTCTCAGCTAACAGGACACCTCATGGGATCAGCGGGTCATTTATCCCTGAGGTGGGGCTTTCTCTTTCAAATTTAGTTGTTAACTGTCATAATAAAAGGTCTAATTATTTAAAACAAGTGCTTCATGAAATATTTCTAAAAGATACCATTGGAGTTTTTTTTTCCCAGGGAAAATAGTAGTCCTTTTTTCCCTTTAAATTACTTAGATCATAATCTAGAAAAAGAACCTTTAGTTGAGGCTGAGCATAATGGCTCACACCTGTAAATCCCAGCACTTTGGAAGGCCAAGGCGGGAGGATTGCTTGAACCTAGGTATTCGAAACCAACCTAGGTAACATAGGAAGACCTTGTCTCTACAAAAAAAAATTAAAAATTAGCTGGGAGTGGTGGTGCACACCTGTAGTCCCAGCTACTAAGGAGGCTGAGATGGAAGGATTGCCTGAGCTCAGGAGATCAAGGCTGCACAAACTGTGATTGTGCCCCTGCATTCCAGCACTCCAACCTGACAGAGAGAGACTCCCGACTAAAAATCAACATCATCATCATCATCATCTTCATCATCTCAGGCTGATGATCCAATCTAAATTTCTTAGAATGAAACTTTCAAAAACTCACTATTTAGCTGACATTTTTTGCTGCTGTCTCTGGGCAGGCTCAATTTTGGATGCGAGAAGATTACAAACAAGACCTGGTGGAGGTGGCGTTTGAGTTTGGTCTTTCAATATGAGAAGAGTGAGAACGTAAGTAAGTGAAAAGGAGAAACTGGCCTTTTAGGCAGAGGTATAAATTCAGGGCGTGTTCTGGAGACAGAACATAAATGAGATTAGCTGGAAGGGTTGGCAGGAGTCAAATCATCAAAGGCCATAAAGCTTAGACGTTTGGATCTTATTCCATATAGGAAGTCAACACAGATTTTACGCTGAGTACCATGGTCCTCTGTTGCTAGTGTTGTTGTAATGGATGATTGTTACTGTGCAATGCTAGCTAAGTAATGGACAAAAATAAACCTCATGTACTTCATCAAAATCAATAGGGGCCAGGTGCTATTAGGTGATTATGAACAAAAGGAGTTTCTAGTAGATCTTAGAATTATACATTAGAGCTAAATGAGATGTAAAAAAATATTCATTTATCTTTCAGCAATTAATGATAAGGCACCAACCATGAGTCAGGCACATGAGGGCACCTCCAAACTATTTTCAGTATGTCAAAAGGCCTAACACGAAATTGTACATTTCCCTTCAACAGGCTGAGTAGGGTGATTAAAATTTCATGTTTATTTGCTTTGGGTTGGAATTTATAGAAACTCACTATGATAACACTAATCATCTCAGGCTGATCAGAAGCTCTGATCTGTTTTTTTGGAAGAATAAATGAACTGAAATTTCATGTCGTTTGGTAAAATTATTCAGAATGTGGAAAAGCCAATGGGGGGGGCATTACACACTTTCTTTTACATAAAAACCACACCTGCTTTTCCTCCACTATTGTCTTCCCCAGTGTTGTCCCCACAATTCATTCAGCTACAAAATGCAGAAGCCTGGACATCAGTCTCAACTCCTGCCTCCATTTATTTCTACTATCAAATCATAAACCCAGCTATTGACTCTATTTCTGAAACTTTACCAGAATGTTACCTTCTTCTTTATTCACACTGTTATGGCCTTCCTTGCTGGTGGAATTTGTAGACTAACTGTTGAACAAACCAAGCTATGTGCTCCTGTCCAGAAAGATAAATTATGCATATGAAACAAGAAACATGTTATTGTCAAGGTCTTATGAATTGTCCTTCTATGTCCAGAAGCTGTGCTTGCTAGCTATTTAGTTTTTATTAGAAAAGAAATAAAGGTGTGTTTTTCAGTGTCCTGAGTGAGTTAGAAGGTGGTGATTGAGTATCATAATTGAATTTGCCTCCACTGATATAAGCAAGGAATGATGAGATGTCACCTACAAGCTCACCATTTCTGCCTGAGGAAGAGTTTAACCATGGTCAACTCCCTCTTGGGCAGCTGGGCCTTGTGTGTCCATGCAGAAATGAGGGCATATAGGTAATAGCTATTGCTCACTATTGTCTAGGGTAAGTAATAAAAGTAAAATTAAGAGAAAATTTCAAAACCAACTTTCAGCTCATTCTATTCCCTGAAACTATCTCTTTGCAACTAGAAAAAGCAAAGAGCTAGCCTACTGAGGTACAAATTGTAATTGCCTACCCAGCATCTATTCTTCTTCTTTTTCTTATAGTATTTTACACAAATATACACTAAAATATTTTTTTTTCAAATTTAACTGGGAATTTCGTATTTCTTGGCAACTCTAATATGGATATAATCAATAGTCATATTCCTCAGTAGCATATACATATATAAATATAGTCAGATTGGCAAAAAAATAATTTTTTACAGTGATAATTTTTCCTCTGTCAAACATAAATTTTATAAGTAATGAATTGCACACACCAATATAAAAAACTAGTACTCCTCTCCTCATAATTTTGAATGAATAATAAAAAGTAACGTCATCTGGGTGTAGTGGCCCATGCCTGAATCCCAGCACTTTGGGAGGCAAAGTCGAGAGAATTGCCTGAGCCCAGGGGGTCCAGACCAGCCTGGGCAACTTGGCGAGATCTTGTCTCTACAATAAATTAAAAAGTTTAGCCAGCCGTAATGGCGTGCACATGTAGTCCCAGCTACTTGAAAAGCTGAGGTGGAAGAATCGTGATGCAAACAACAACAAGAAAAGTCATACCAGCCAGGCTCGGTGGCTCAGCCTGTAATCCCGTGCTTTGGGAGGCCGAGGTGAGTGAATTGCCTGAGCCCGAGGGTTCGAGACCCGCCTGGGCAACTTGGCGAGACCTCATCTCTACAATAAATCAAAAATTAGCCGGACATTGTAGCGCACGCCTGTAGTTCCAGCTACTTGGAAGGCTGAGGCGGAAGGATCACCGGAGCCCAGTAGGTCGAGGTTGCAGTGGCCAGGAGCGGCCACTGCACTCCGGTCTGGGTGACAGAGTGAGACTCCAACTCAAAAAAAAAAGTCATACCAGTAGCATCGATTTAAAAAAAAAAACAACACAAATATAAACTATATACTTTGAGCAAAGAATGAAGTATCCTAACTTAACCATCAAGAAAATGTGTGTAAGGCTTTGAAGTGGCACAAAAAAATGACAGTCTTTTGTCTTGGGCATTCTTCTGGGTTATCTCGTCTTTTGATTGTATTTGAGCTATTTACAACTCTGTAAATGATAGAGTCTGAAAATGACTCTTGTCCATAAATGTGCAAATGAATTCTGTTCAGTGAAAGCACAGTTCATTTATCTCCCCACCCTTATGGAAAAAGCTAGTTTTGCAATCATTTGTAATTCTATTTTAGCATTCCTTCTCTCTCTCTCTCTCTCTCACTGAATTCTCTTGAATTCTCCCTTGAACCCATTATAATATTTCTTACTGGTCTTTCATTAATTAATGAATTAAATAAAACTTTTAACACATGTCCATTTTACATTTGTATGGGAATCATAATTTTTACCTTTAAAAATGTATTTTCTTTAGCAATATATTTCAATAGATAAGTCAGTTCACTGGTAGTTGATCTGTTAGTGCTGGAATATATTTTCAGTCACCTCAGAAGGCTCTGTGTGGGGGTGTGTTTGTGTATGTGTGTGTCTGTTTTAAGCAATTCTAGAACAAGTTATTTCTTTCATATATTTTTGGTTATATTTTTTGCTAAGGAGAAGTAAGGCGTTATGACCTACAAAATAAAATTTGAGGCATTGCTCATCACAGGGAAACTTGGCAAAGGAACTGGAAGAAAGGACTGAGAAAGAGCAAGAGAATAACAATGACTATTTTCTTTGGTAAGGAAAAAATAATAACCCTTTAATCAAATCCTTGCAGAAATGGACAATGCCTGTAGCACCCAGACCAATCAACAGCCTGACTGCAACAGCCTTAATCCTCCTAAGGATTGGTCCTTACCCAATATGAGGACCTATCCTTGGGGAAAGGGAGAAGAATGGACATGGAGAAGGACAGCCTTCAATGCCTTCCTTTGGATGTCAACATACTGTTTCTGTTCAGCCTAGCCCTTCCAGATATTTCCTCTTCAAAAACACTGCCTGCTCCTACCATATACCATGTCCTTTTGATGTCTTACTTGTGCAGGGAGACCATATAGACAGATAGTATGAGGCCATCTCAAGGAAATCAGAGAGAGGGAGCAGCATTTTGGGTGGGGAGTGGCTCTGGGCTGGGTCTTATAGGAAATGAGAAGCTGGGAGAGGAGGAATAGCCACACGAGTGGGCATCTGGTGTGATAGATTTGTGAATCTCTCTGAAAACTAAATCCCAAGTGATGGTCTTTGAAGGCTGCAAGCAACGTTTCTTTACCCACCTGCATACCCCAACCTCTCCAGCTGCCCCATCCATAGCCTTCTAAGAGCAATCTCAGGGGGTAGAAGGCAAATACAACGAGAGGGTCCTGAGCTCCTATGTGGAGAGGAGCTTGGGGGCAAGTGAGTGGTGTGGGTGCAGATTCACAATCAGGCACCACCAGCAGCAGGCCCCCAGATCCAAAGTGAGGTCCACACTCAGGCAGGGCAGGGACATTCTCCATCACCTGGGCTGCCCTGGTCACTCTCTAATCCCTGACAGTCACTGGTCCTCATACCCCCAATCCCTAATGAAAGTTGTGGGTGCCAGAGTACCTCTAGTCCTAAATGATTTTTTTTTTTTGCTATTGTGTTAATTGCTGTGTGTTCCATTGTTCTTACCATAGTCACAGCTGCTGGTTTTTTCCTAGATGAAAATAACTGTAGTCATTTTACTTATTGATACATTACTATATCTGTTTCTATGTTATAGTTTCCAGTTCTAAAAAAAAACAACAAAACAAAACTCTCAAGGCAGCTATTTGCAGGGGTCCAGCCCCCGTGGAGAGATTCGGGGTCCCTGAGTGGTGTGGTGGCATCGGTGATTGTTCCTGGACTCCTGTCTAGTGCAGGAGCCGATCCTGTCTAATGCAGGAGTCGATACCCTGGAGACTGGACTCCTGTCTAGTGCAGGAGCCGATACGCTGGACTCCCATCTAGTGCAGGAGCCAGTTCTGCAGAAGAGATAGATATAGAGAGAAAGAAAGAGAAAGGAAGAGAAAGAAAAAGAAAGAAAGAGAATGGACCACTGTTCAAACGGATTGAGCAGAAACCGTTTAATGGAGGTTTCCATGCTCCTTTTATCCTAAATTTTCACGGGTTAAATCACAAGACTTTCACGTGAACACAAAGCCAGGTGGATGAGGGGCGCCCCCCCCACCCTCCAGGTGTTTTCTCAGGCACGAGGAAGAAC
>CAUYQG010003557.1:0-22905 GCA_963574415.1 Tarsius wallacei
TCTCCAGAACCTGCGCTCCTTCCATTTTGAGATGCTGCCGTTGAAGCAGGGCTTTCCCGGTGGCTATGGGCAGGGAAGAGAGAGGATGAAAGGTTGAACGGGGCTTGTGGTCAGGCTTGGATGTGGCACACAGACTCCAGTCCATATTCCGTGGTGTGGAACATACTAGAAATCCGTAAGCGCTTTGAGGCATGGGGACCTACCCACTAGAGAATGGGCTCCAAAGCAGACCAACTCCACGTGGCAACCTATCCCCTTATGCACAGATGGGGGCTGGGGTCACTTTAGGGAAGGTTTCTGAGTGAGTTTTTAACCTAGGAGACTGCTGTGAAAGCCAAGTTTGCAAACTGCTTTATAAATAGTACAGCATCATCTATATAGTGGACATAATTTTAAAAGAGTTGGGAGGAGCGCCCTAATTCTAACCCCACAGAGGGTTCTTCATTCAGACCCTGCCTTCCTAGACATAGATTTATTGGGGAGGGTGCTCATTATGAGATTTGAGAAAGACCTTCTTTTACATCTAGAACAAGCTGGGAGGCATTTTTCCGGTATGTTGTTTCTACTGCCCGGGCAGATGGAACCATTTGTCTAAAAGTTCCTCCCACTGGCATTGAATCAGCTATATCTGATGCCTCCGGAGACAGAGGCTGCTGTGGCCCAAAAGCTCACCTTCAGCGCTACCTAGCAACCAACGGGAAACATGATCTCCTAAGACTTTAAAGAGAGACCCAGTTGCAGCCATAAACTCCATTTTCAGTGTTCTAGAGGCTGAGAGAACCACGGAGGAAAAGGAGGTTACCAGAGAAACTAAAGAGTGATTCTATGTTTCTTTTTATTTGAAAATAGAAAATCACCATGGATGTGTGAATCAGAAGCCTGCACTGACTGCGAGGTCTTTATCCATAATGAAGGGGTGGGGGAGACAGCCAGCCAGACCCTGGGGCACAGTTTTTCTTCCAGCCTTGGTAGGAAAGATTTATTTTCTTTTTCTCACTCATTTCCAATCTTGCCACCTCTAATTTCTGGCTCGTGTTCTTTACTTGTGGCTCTGGTTCATTATTACCACTCCTTTTCTTTTTTAGAAAGTTTACTTCTGTTTTAAATTTTTAATTATCTAATTTTATTTTTATTTTTTGTAGAGATGGGATCTCGCTATTTTGCCCTGGCTGCTTTCGAACTTGTAGCCTCAAGCAGTCCTCCCACCTTGGTCTCCCAAAGTGCTGAGATTACATGATTACATGTGTGAGTTACTGTGTCTGGCCATTTTTTTTTAATGTTTAAAGAATTTTATTTCATTTTATTGTATTTTTAGAGGCAGGATCTCGCTCTGTCATCCAGAGTACAGTGGAATACAGTGGTGTGATCATAGCTTGCGGTAGACGCGAACTCCTGGGCGTGAGTGATCCTCCTGCCTCAGCCTCCTGAGTAGATGGGACACCATCACATCTGGCTTAGAAAGTTTATTTCTTGACGCACCCACTTCCTTTCTGCATCCTGGGATTGCTTACTAATGCAACAAAATACAGAGAAAAGCATCTGTTCCCTGCCATGTTCCATAGCCCCGAAAGTATGGCTGGAGGAAGGCGGGCCGGCTGGCATTGAATCAGCTGTATCTCATGCCTTCGGAGACAGAGGTGACCCTGAGGGTGCCGAGCGTCAGGAGCAGGTCAGGACCTGGAGGGCTGGCTCAGTGGGAAGCTGCAGGGGTCAGAGAGCACCAAGAAGGCCCAGCATGAGGGAGCACCAGGTTGACAGGGAATCCCTTCTCTCTGGGAACTGAGGGCCCAGGTGGAGTGAGAGGTGAACACACATGCTTGTCCTTTGCAGGGCGACCTGTAGGGTTTGGGTGGCTGGGGACAGAAGGGAGCTGGACACCCTGGGAGCTGCCCCATACCTGGGCATTTGGAACTGTTCTAGAACCCTCCACAGTTCTGTTCTCATTCCTTTCTTGCTCTATCCTCCAAGCCTTGGCAGGCTCAGTGGGTGAGGTGCAGACATGGGAGAAACTTTGAGGTCCTTTTCCCTTCTATCTTGCAGATTCCCAGCAAAGGACTGGGGCTCACACTTCAAGGGAAATGTATCCACTCACTTCACAATCACTGTCATCCTTCTGTGCGTCAAGCAGAGCGTTTAAGTTCATTGTCCACTGACTCTGGGGAAGACTGCCTGGTTTCAAATCTGGCCTCACCATTTATAAACTGTATGACTTTGGGCAAGGTTACCTAAACTCTCTGTACCTCAGTTTCCCCTGTGAAGTGAGGATCATAATTGCAATATTAGACTGGATGAGGTGGCTCACACCTGTAATCCCAGCATTTCGGGAGACTGAGACTGGAGAATCACTTGAGGCCAGGAGTTTGAGACCAGCCTGGGCAACATAGTGAGACCTATCTCTATTTTTTAAACATAGTAATATCTTATTCATGAAGAGTAAATGAGGTAATATTTTAAAGCATTTAGCAGAGCACCTGGCATATAGTAAACACAATATGGGTGTTTGTTTAATAAAAACAAGCTGTTCTAGGTGCTGAAAAAACAGGGATGTCCCTGACCCTATGGACCATGTGGGGGGCAGAGACAAACAAACATGTAAACAAATAAATGATGTAATTTCAGTGTTACAAGGAAAATTAAACCAGCAACAGGGGAGAAGATAAGTAGCAGGGAGGGGCTGGGATGGGGGAGTGTTATTTTTATTTTTGAGTTGGGGTCTCACTCTTTCCCCAGACTGAAGTGCATGACTAGGGCTCACCCTAACCTTGACCTCCTGGACTCAGGTAATCCTTCTGCCTCAGCCTCCTGAGTAGCTGGGACTACAGGCACACCACCATTTTCATATATTTTCATATGTTTTATGGAGACAAGGTCTTGCTATATTGTCCAGGCTGATCTCAAACTCCTAGGCTCAAGCAATTTTCTCACCTCAGCCTCCCAAAGTGCTGGGATTATAGTTGTGAGCCTCCATACCTGGCTAGGGAGTATTATTTTAACCAAGGAAGTCAAGGAAGTTCTTACAGAGTTGGGGGTATATTCACAGAGACCTAAGTGATGACAAGGATCAGCCACAGAAAGATCTAGGCAGTGGGTGTTGCTGCTGTCTTGGTCCATCATGGTCACGGAGTGGCCTTGCCTGACACTAGTGATCTGTGAAACCGTCTAGCAGAACATCCAAACCCAGCTGTCAGCTTCCATGATGTTCTTCTCTTTCTCACCATTGTCCAGCCCAGCTTCCCCGCCCAACCCCTAACCCACCTCCCCACCTGGGTCTGTTCTTCATACGACAGCCAGCATGATCTGTTGACTCAGAAATCAGCTCATACCAGTCCTCTGTTTAAACTCCCAGTGCCCTCCATTGTAGGTCAAATTGCATCCTCCAAAAAGACATGTCCTAGTCCTAACCTCTGGCATCCACCCGTGTGACCTTACTTGGAAGTAGAGTCCTTACAGACACAACTCAGTTAAAGATCTCCAGATAATGCCATATTGGATTTGGGCCCTAAGTCCAATAACTGGTGTCTTTTAAAAAGAGAAGTGTACACAGACAAAGAGACACAAGATGGCCATGTGACCATGGAGACAGGCACTGGAGTGATGTGGGCACAAGCCAAGGAACACCTGGAGCCACCAGAAGCTGGAAGAGGCAGATTCTTTCCTAGAGACTATAGAGGGAGGTGGCCCAGCTGATACTATGATTTTGAATCCCAGAACAGCAAGAGAATACCTTCCTGTTGTAAGCCACCGAGTTTGTAGTCACTTGTTGCAGCCCCAGGAAACGAACACAGCATCCTATCATAATTGGAAAAGAAGCTTCATTTCTTGCTGGGACCACTGGACCCCATGGGGCCTGGGCCTCTTTCTTTCTGTCCTTGATCATACTCGACTTCTCTCTTTGCCCCCCTTCCTCAGCCCCCTGCCCCAGGCTCCTACCACATCCACCTTGTCCTCCAACATATCCTGCCTTTTGCACACATGTTTCCGCTGCTTGGATCTTTCTGTGAAACAGAGGACTGCTATGAGCTGATTTCTGAGTTAACAGATCATACTGTCTGTCGTATGAAGAATGGACCCAAGTGGGGAGGTGGGTTAGGGGACTGGTCAGGGAAGCTGGGTTGGTGACTACGATGAGAAAGAAAAGCACCATGGAAGCTGACAGTTGGGTCTGGATGTTCTCCTGCTGGATGGTTTCACAGATCACCAATGTCAGGCAAGGCCACTCTGTGACTGCGATGGACCAAGATAGCAACAATACCTGCTGCCTGGATCTTTCTGTGGCTGATCTTTGTCATCACTTAGGTTTCTGTGAAGATACCTCCAGCTCTGTAAGAACTTCCTTGACTTTCTTGGTTAAAATAACATTCCCTAACTGGGTGTGGAGACTCACACCTATAATCCAAGTACTTTGGGAGGCTGAGGTGAGAAAATTGCTTGAGCCTAGGAGTTTGAGACCAGCCTGGACAACATAGCAAGACCTTGTCTCTACAAAATATGTAAAAATTAACCAGGTTTGGTGGTGTTCCTGTAGTCCCAGCTACTTGGGAGGCTGAGGCAGAAGGATCCCCTGAGTCCAGGAGGTCAAAGTTGTAGTGAGCCCTGATCATGCACTCCAGTCTGGGGACAGAGTGAGACCCCCCAACTCAAAAATAAAAATAAAAATAACACTCCCCATCCCAGTCCCTCCCTGTTACCTATTCTCTCTTCTGTTGCTGGTTTAATTTTCCTTGTAAACTCCAATTATATCATTTATTTGTTTACATGTTTATTGTTTGTCTCCAAGATCATGTTGGGACAGACAAAATGTGGACATTGACCAAACCACAGCATTAACCAAACAACCCCCATCCTGGCAGACATGAGTGAGCGAGTCTTTGAATTTTTAAAAATAAATAAGTTCTAGTCTTGTTCCATCCTCCTCTCCTTCTAGAGAAGAAGGATCAAGATGCCCAACTATCGAATCACCCGATATGCAGCAGTGTGCAATTCACACAAAACCCTTGCTTCCTTGAGACCTCCTCAAAACATACACCACCAGTCCAAATCCTTAACACATTCTCACTGAGCTGCCCTGGGGTTTCCTGTAATCTGTGTTCACCTTTGCTGCATCAAGTCAATAAACCCCACTATGTTCAACTGGAACTCGAATTACTGTGTAAGACCCAGTGGTCTTTGGCTGAGAGGCAGGACCAGTGTCATGGGTATCAGATCCATGCAATCCACAGGGCACTGCACTTACATGACCTCACATCAGGTTAATGCTCTGCTGCTGCTATATTGAAATTATTTTCTTTCTTTTTTTTAAAAAGACAAGATTTCACTCTGTTACCCAGGCAGGCTGGAGTACAGTGGTGCAACCATACCTCACTGCAGCCTTGAATTCCTCAGTTCAAGCAATCCCCCCAACTTAGCCTCCCAAGTAGCTGAGACTACAGACATGTGTCACTGTGCCTGCGTGACTTTATGTTTTTGTTTTTTTTAGAGAATGGGTCTTGCTATGTTGCCCGGGCTGGTCTCGAACTCCTAGGCTCAAGCCACTGTGCTGTGCTTGAAATTCTTAATAATTTTTGAGAAAAGGGTTCCTTATGTTCCTTTTTCACTGGACTCCACAAATTCTGTAGCCACTTCTGTTGAAGAGCATGGAGAGTGGGTAATGCCAGGACCGTTGTGGAAGAAGATGCCAGAAGTGGGTGGATTCAGGACTTTTTGGCTAGGAGCTGTGGGACTCGTTGATATGTTGTGTTTGGGTAGGAGAATGCAGGGTAGAGAGGGATATCTCCTGAGTTTGAGGCTGGTGCTTGGGTGGTGAGTGCCCTTTATCAAGATGGAAACTATCAGATAAGCACGTCAAGCAGATTTTGGAGTCGGTGGGCGGGAGTCAAGAGTCTTGGTTTGATGAAAATAAATTCCTAACCAGCATTATGACATCGGGATGGGATGTTACATTTTACAAAACTGGTGACCCAATATCGTACTATACTTTTGCAAGATGTTACCATTGGGGGGAACCCGGGAGAGTACATGAGATCTCTCTGTATTATTTCTCACAACGGCTCGTGAATCTAAAATCATCTCAAAATGAAGAGTTTAATTAAAAAAAATTGGTGACCCAGAAAATCAGGACGTGAATGGAGTGATAGGCAGCTCGGGGCAGGTGTTACTCATTTTTATTCATCAGTTCTTAAATCTGCAAGGAGTTTGGGGACAGTTTTCATAGGCGGTTGCAGCCCCGTAAAGGAGCTGTTCGTGGTGTCTGAGGGAACAGGGGCATTGGCTGTGGCAGCCAAGTGCCCTTCCTGGGGGCTGATGAGGGGGACAGTTGCTTGTCTCTCTGAGGCCCTGCCAACTGAGGGGCCGGACTTGGTTCTGCAAAGTTCTCTAAGGAAAGCGATGTGAGCACTCAACTCCTCTAGCAATTTCAGGTCATTTCAGCAGTGGGACGGGCACAGGGACGCTTTGGGCTCTGAAACCATGAGTAGCAGAGAAGGCCAGGGCAAGCCCATTGGTCTCCCATTTTTTTTTTCTTTCATTAGCAGGAGTCGGGCTCCTGGGGGGAGGGGAGCAACTCATTGTGATATTTGCAGATTTATTCACGGAACTCCCTACACATCTGGAGGAGAATATACGACTTGCCCCCTGGAGGAAATAGTTAAATGAATCGCTAAAGCACAAAATGTTCCTGTAAAATTGCTTCCATATTTTATTAGACGCAGATGAGCATGAATTATTGTGAGGCCAACAGGAGGGTTTGCAAATTTGATTCTTGCGTTTTCCCATAAGCAACCTTTCCTCACCTTGATGGTTATGGGAAGACTTTAATGGACGTTGGTTTGGGGTGGGACCAATAGCTCCCTCAATTGTTCATTCATCCAGCCATCAAACATTTATCAGGCACCTACTGTATGCCAGATAATGTAAGTTTAATTCTAGCTGCCAGGTCTCATTCTCACCGAGCAGCCTTCAGACGAACACCACCAGTGTACAAGGTCCTTCTGAGATGCGCTATTTTTGTTTTACTGTTATGCCGAGGACATCTTTTTGGGGAGGAAGACAATGCCTCTCAGAGAGTCATTGTCTTATCTATGCCTTGGAGGAGTTGGAAACCTACATTACCATTAAATTCCTCTTTCCTACAATTTCCCCATTTGCGTCAAGGTGTGAAATTCCTTTGTGGAGAAATGGACATAGTTGCACAAAACTGACTTTCAAAATGAATGGATCTGATTAGTTTCTCACACTCCATGTGACTCCACCAAATTGGTCCCAGCTGGACATCTGAGAGGTTCAGCTTTCACTTAGAATCCCTGGCATGAGGAGGGGAGCTGGGGACATCTCTACTTCTCTTCCCCACCTTGGAAGTTGAGTGTCGCAGGCTTATAAGGTCACTGGAAACTGGAGGGATTGGGAATCTTTCACACACCCCCGTTCCCCCGCAGAGAGGAGGGGAGTGAGGGTTATGGAACGTTGATCTCTGCCTGCCTTGGCCCAAGTGGCTGGTGGGAGTAATAGCCCATGTGTGTTGGTTCAGAGGGGGTGGGCCCTTACTGTATACCAAGACTTCAGGAGCACAGCAAACTGATCTGCCGGGGGCTATGGAATCTGCCCCAAGGGAGACTTCTTAAGGAAAAGCAAGAGAAAAGAAGGGCACCCAAAGACCGCATGGTGGCCCTTCACCTGTGTGGCTGTGGGGGATTCCCACAGCAGCCTGGAGGGTGGGCTTGAGCAAGGGAGTTCTCCATGGCCCCAATTTGAGAGCAGAGAAACAGCTCAGCGAGTCCAGAAACTCATCTAAGATTACCCAGTGAGCGGTGGAGATTGGATTTGAACTTGTTATTCTTCCTTCACATCATGGCTTCCCAGACAGAAGCTGTGCGTTTGACCCCTTTCAAAGGCAAAAGAGTGTTGCAAAAAAATGTCAGAGAAACTCTGTGAGGAGGCCCCTAAGTAAGAAGGGATCCCCTTCACTGTTTCTGTTTTCAAGTTAAAGTGTGAAAGAGAATGACCCGGAATGTCTAGAAGGTCTTCTGTCTGACGGCTGTAGTTTGTGATCTAACCAGGCAGACACATAGGCGATCCTTCATTTCGAATTATAGGCACTTGCATTGGTTAGAAATTCAGGAAACAGGATTAGTTCGAAACTGAAATTTAAATGAATTTTATTCCCAAGACCCAGATGGCTCAGGGAATGGGTGGGTAGGAGAGTAGGGGGCATCTGGTTTTCATTAACTGAGCATTCATTAGAAGCCCCTTTGGTTCAAACTTTCAGATTCATACTGGAAAAAAATATGCAGAATGTTCATGGCACAGAATAGGTAACTATGGCTGCTTTAACTTGAATAAATAAGGCTTCTTTCTGGGCCAGGGTTTTACACATGAATCCTCAACACGGTCTTTGGGAAATGTCCTGGTCTCAGGGTCAGAAGACCCAGGCTGGAGTTTGGCTCTGACACCTACCAGCTGTGTGACTTCATGCAAATCACTGTGTGCTACAATGATTTCCTCTGTAGTAGTGGAAGAGAGTAGCTTTTGGTTTAAGGATCATTCGGGGGCTTTGTAAAGCTCACATTCAATGAGATGCTCTATCTTCTCACTTTAACTCTCAGATAACTGCGCAACCTGAGTAGCTGTTATTAACTAGGTGGGAGAATGTCAGAGAAGATGGGGTCAAATATCTTCTTAAATCTGAATTAGGCTTGGGAAGTTCCTTCATTCATGAGTTGGAGGCACAGTCTTTGGTAGCTCAGTTTGTTTCTTGGGGGAAGAGAAGAAACATCGAGAGCTATGAGGTCCCAGTTTAGGGCAGAATTCTTGGTGGAGTTGGGCGTAAGGGGTGAAATGAGAAGTCTGGGCAGCTGTCAGGGATCAGGGATTCAAAATGCCAAAGGATAGGAAAAGGTCTATTAAGAAGCATTAATATGTATTATTATTTGCGAGCCATGAGCATAGATCAGCTATCTTTTAATAGTTTTTATCCAGTAGATATGTTTCTTTGGAAGCGATGCCACATTGGAATTGGCCACATGGGATTAATTTGGATTATATTGAGAGAATTGACCATCCAGAATTTTAGAACTCAGGCATTGTGTTCAGCTGCACCACCTATTAAAATAATCACCCAAATTCTGAGCTGTTGTTTAATAAAGAATTTGTTATAGAATAAGTAATTTCTGTGGCTCCTGGTAGGAAGCTTCTAAATCCCTGGAATTTCCCAAGTGATAGGACTATGTGTTCGTCACATACGAGGCCTACATGTAAGTCTGTGTTAATGAGATGACTCAGGATGAGGGCTGGTCATGACAGAAAGTCCAACCACGTGAGTAGAGGGTTGGGGCTTTGAGACAGGTGATATCAGTGCAACCTGTGTGTTGGGGTGGGGGTCTGGAGATTGAGTTCAATAGCATGACCAGCAATTCAAAGAATCTTGTCTATGATGGAACCTCAATAAATACTCTGGACACTGAAGCTTGGGGGAGCTTCCTGATTGTTGAACACATAGATGTGCCAGATTCTATGGGGAGAGAGCATGACATCTGGTCATTCAAGACTCTCCCTGGCTTTGACCTATGTGTCTTTTTGTCTGGATGGTCCCAATTTGTATCCTTTGTAATAAAACTGTATTTGGAAGTATAGAACTTACCTGAATTCTATGAATCGTTCGAGCAAATTATTGATCCTGAGAAGAGTTATAACCCCACACCCAGATTTGTGGCCAGTTGGTTAGAAGTGTATGTGACCTAGTGACCTCTGAACTGGCAACTGAAGTGAGGCAGTCTTGCTGGGAACTGTGCCCTTAAACCTGTGGAGTCTGATGCAAACTTTAGGTAGTTAGCATCAGAACTGCATTGCAATAATTGCAGAGCCAAGAGAACACCACACCTTATTTCATTTTGTCAGCCAAGAAATATCTCTTATTTTGTGTCAGACCTGGTGGTAGGTGCCACATGTACCACCTAACTGTTGAGTGTTATGTTACTAAAGAAATTCATAAGGCTTAAAATACCACCAGTGTCAAAGGGACGGCATTGTGAAAAACACACTGAGATGGGAATTACTATTTTTGAGAGGATGCACAGATTTGGAGGACCAGATTTTCACATAAATTCATTAAACCAAGGAAGTTGAAAAGCTTCATGAAGTTAAGGGCAGGAAAGTAATTTTTAGCGTTACCTGAAGAGGTGCCCCATTTCTTAAGAACTTGGAGTCATTTCTTGATGTAGAAAGGATGCTTGTGGCAGAAATCATTGGCCTATCCTTGAGATCACCTTGGTATGTGCCAGTTGTGTTGAGTTTGTTGTGGGGGAGCTTTGAGACTAAAGTTAGCAATGACTTTCCTGACCTCAGGGTCAGAAGACCCAAGCTGGAGTTTGGCTCTGACACCTACCAGCTGTGACTTCAGGCCTGTGACTGTGTGCTGCAATGATTTCCTCTGTAACAGTGGAAGAGAGTAGCTTTTGGTTTAAGGATCATCCATGGGGCATAGTCTACCAGGAGCAGGAGAAAGGGCTTGAGGTCATCCTGAGTTCTCATGTGGATGGGTAGGCCCATAGCAGAGAAGCACTAGTGAAGGAAAGTCTGCAAGATCCCATACTGGAGGTCCTCTTGGCCTGGAGGCAGCACTTCTGTTTCTGAGGTGGATAATCTCTCTACTCAAAGGAGTGTCCAGCTGGGCTTCATTTATTAAAAAGCATGAAAGGAAAATGGATCACCACGGACCACCCATTAGTAGGAGTTGAGCTAAGTATGGACGTTTGGACATGGTGGTTCCGTTGCTTATAGGAACCACTTGGAAGCAAGAATTGCTGAACAAGTCAGGATTTTGTTGCACAGTGGGGTGGTTCAATGTTAGATTCACCATTTGGGGGAAGAAAAGGGACTCTCCAGCCTTGCCACCCACCCCCCAGGATCAATGACCAGAATGCAGCAGGCGGATTTGGGGAGCCAGGAGAGATACAGGTCTGCCCAAGCTCTGAGAGCAACCCCCACAAGCCAGTGCCAGTGGGTAGGGGCAATCAGAAATCCTCCCAGTGCTGTTCAGGGTTGGAGGGAGACACCATGTCATGTCTCCAAAGTGTGATTAGGTGATTAGGGTGTCAGGGGTGTCGGGAGCAGCATCACTGCTTGGCCTGGCTTCCTATCCCTTGGCATTTCACAGACCTACCATGAGTGGGACAGATTTCATGACCACTTGGGCTTTTTAGGAATCTGGGTGTGAGGATGGCCCGGTGCCTTCTTCAGGTGTGACAGTGAGAAACATCCAGTAGTCAACAGCCCCTACAGGAGAAAGGGCAGTTGGATATACCATTCTTCTTCCTACAGCACATACAGACCCTGGAGGCTGCAGAGGGAGTGCTAACACTAAGTCATCCCCTGAGATGTCAAACTCTCCACCTTCTGGGAGGAAACGTGACGGGCCAGACTGATGGAGTCTGGTGGCATCACCAGAGGCCTCTCAGAGGAAGGGAAAATGTGCATGTGCCTGTGTGAGTGTGTGTCTGTGTATGTGAGTACAAGGATGATTATGAGTATGTGTAAGTATGCATAACTCTAAGTGGGTGTCTTAGTTCACTGGCGCTGCTATAACAGAATGCCACAGGCCAGGTGACTTCTTCTTTTTTTTTTTTCTCCTTAGAAACAAGTTTATTTTCCGCCAACCTTATTTCCGTGTTGCTTAAGGCCTGTGTTGCTTAAGAGGTTAAGACCACTCAGTGGTTGTCTCTACCCATTCAGTGGCCTGAGCAGTGGGAGCTGCAGACCAGTCTTCCGTGGCAGGCTGAGCACTCCAGTCTTCAGTAGGAAACTGCTGAATTGGCACAGAGGGCATCTGCTCACCTTCAGACCAGTCTGCAACCTCAGGCTGAGTAGCAGTGAACTCAGGAGCTGCAGCAGTCCATTCACCCTGAAATTCTTCTTTGGTCACAGCTTTTTCAGCAGCAGCCTGCTCTTTCTTTTCAATCTCTTCAGGATCTCTGTAGAAGTAGAGATCAGGCATGACCTCCCACAGGTGTTCACGGGAGACGGTGCCACGCATGCGCAGAACTTCCCGAGCCAGCATCCACCCCATCAGGCCCACTGAGTGAGCTCCCTTATTGTTGCACGGGATGGCAATGTCCACACAGCGCAGAGGAGAGTCTGTGTTACACAGAGCCATGGTGGGCAGGTTCACATAAGATGCCTCTGTGAGAGGCTGGTGGTCTGCCCTGGGATCAGTCACCACCAGCAGACGGGGCTCCCGAAAGGCTGCCTGGATCTGGTTGGTGAAGGTTCCAGGAGTGAAGCGACCGGCGATAGGAGTGGCTCCAGTAGCAGCAGCAAACTTCAGCACAGCCCGCTGGCCAGTATTCCTGGAAGATATGACACTGACATCAGCAGGGTTTTCAATGGCAACAATGGCACGAGCTGCAAGCAGAAGCTTCTCCCAGGTCTTCTTCAAATTTATAATGTAGATGCCATCACTCTTCCTTTTATAGATGTACTGTTCCATTTGGAAGTCAAGGTTGGTGCCACCTAAGTGGGTGCCTGTTGCAAGGAATTTGAGAACATCCTCCTCCTTCATTTGCAGGACGTCAAGGGCTCCGGACATTGTGAACGTTTCCCTTTAAGTTACGACGGGAATTGAGAACAACGCCGTATGGACCCCTCTGCAGGTAGAGCGGAAAGGCAAGCCAGGTGACTTCTCAACAACATTTATTGCTTACAGCTCTGGAGGCTGAAAGTCCAAGGTCATGGCACTGGTGGAGTTGTTGCCTGGTAAGGGTCTGCTTCCTGGTTCGTAGACAAATTGTATTCTCACTGTGTCCTCACATGGCAGAAGGCAGAAACAAGGGTTTCTCTTGAGTCTCCTCGGGGTGGGGAAGGGGACACCACCAGGGGTGGGCTTTCCTTGGGGACCAGTGAGGTTCAGACACCTGCTGAGTTTGGGTCTTTGGCACCAAGAGGACTCAGCCCCAATAGCAGGTGGTGCTCAGGGAGGCTCATTTCCTGGCTCTGCCCTCACTGAACACCACAGAGGGCTCCTGTTCCTGGAATGACCAGAGGTTTCCTAGGGGCCAACTGGCCCTCTGAAGCTGGTGCCCAACTGGGGACTCAGAGACTCTGTTCTGGCTAGGAGCGCCTGGTGGTGGTGGCCACGTGGACAGCGTTGTCTCAGGGGTAGCCATGCCTTCCCCAAATGCAAGTGTGTGAACTCTCCAATACCTTTCCCATCAATTCTCTTCTCTGATCTAATCAACCAGACCAATTTCTGTTGCTTGCAACTCACAGGCTGGCCAGCACGGGAAGGAATGGAACACGCCAAAATCAGACTGGCCTGGATGTGGAAGGGACCCAGGGAGCAGCGTCTGTTGCACCCAGGAGAGAACGGCAGAGGGTGGGAGCCTGGGTCAACATGGCAGGCCCCTGAAGGGAGGGAGGACAGTGCATGGAGGGTGGATGGCTCTCCCTGGTCTGCCCACATGACCCAGTGAACCCAAACCTGACATCAGTCCCCAGCATACCTGTCCTGCCCATCCCAACCACTGGCTGTGTGACCTTGGACCATCGCCTCCCCTCTCTGTGCCTTGAACCTACTGTAGGGAGCAGGTGTTAGGCAGTGGTAATTTTAGGGGTCCCCTCCCCTTTGCCCCTCTGTCTCTGAGTTTGGGTCGATGTGCTGGCAACTCCCTGGACTGCCTACCTATGTCTGGGAGGCTATCGATCCTGGGCAACTTGGCGAGACCTCATCTCTACAATAAATCAAAAATTAGCTGGGCGTGGTAGCATGCGCCTGTTGTTCCAGACCTGGAAGGCTGAGGCGGAAGGATGGCCGGAGCCCAGCAAGTTGAGGCTGCGGTGGCCGGGCGACAGAGTGAGACTCCAACTCAAAAAAAAAAAAAAAAAAGCATCAGGCTGGGTATTGGCCCACCTGTGGGATGGAGCAAACTTTTTTTCTTTTCCCAAACTTCAGGTAAGGGCTGTCCCTAGGGGTGGTATGGGGGCAGTCTGGGGAGTTCTGGAGGCAGGAAGAAGATGAGCTCAGGATGGCGAGAGGCATCTGAGGAAATGCAGGAGAAGTTGAAGGGTCACGGGACAACCTTCCAGGGAGTCCCCAAACCAGGTCAGGGGAGCGCCCAACCCAGGCTAGGGGAGCATCTACTGCGGCAGGTATAAATAATGAAATGCGACGGCTACCTACAGAACCACGCCATTCGAAGCGTGCTTGTGGATTCTCTTTGATTCCTCCTTTGCACCTGTGGAGTGTCTCCCACCTGCCGGGGAAGCTGAGCCACCTGCCAGGCTGTTTTGGGTTCGGGTGAGGATGGCGGCTTGACTCTTAATTGAGCAGATTGCCGCAGAGGCAGCCATGCTCCCCAGCCAGGCAGTGATTGCTGAGGGCTGCTGCCGGGAGCCCTTTGCCCATCCCGACTGGGCTGAGATCGGCTGTTGTCAGAGAGCTGAGCGGTAAGGGGTGTGATAGACAAAGCCGGGTTAGGGAAAGAGAAACCACTTAGGCGTTTCAAACAGACTGAACTTGTTGGTTACACAGGTAGAGAGTGGAGAAGCTAAAAGGGTAAAAGGAGGCAACCCAGAGATTAGCAATGCGCCCACAATTGGCAAGGCCAAGATATGAAGTGGATTTACTGGAGTCAAGGGTCTGGGCCATCGGGTGGGAGAAGGAGCCATGGCAAGGGCTGACCACGGGAGCTGGGACTGTGGAGGGACCGTGTAGTAAGGACTGGGACCAGGGAGGAGCGACTGCCAGAGACTCCACCCAGGGTGAGAGGGAGGGCGGAGAAAGCCCTGGCTTCTCCCTTGGTCCCATCCTCCAGTCTTTTATTTAAAACGATGCTGGCCGGGTTCGGTGGTTCAGCCTGTAATCCCAGCGCTTTGGGAGGCTGAGGCAAGTGGATTGCCTGAGCCTGCCTGGGCAACTTGGCAAAACCTCATCTCTCCAATAAATCCAAAATTAGCGTGGTAGCATGCGCCTGTAGTTCTAGCTACTTGGAAGGCTGAGGCGGAAGGATCACCAGAGTCCAGCAGGTTGACGCTGGGGTGGCCGTGAGTGTGCCATGGCACTCCAGCCTGGGGGATGGAGTGAGACTCCAACTCAAAAAAATAAAAAATAATAATAAAATGATGCTAACATACACAGAACAAGCCAGGCACAGCGGCACATGCCTGTAGTGCCAGCTACTTCGGAGGCCCAGGTGGGAGGATCACCTGACCCCAGGAGTCTGAGTCCAGCCCGGAAAACATAGACTGTCTCCAAAGATAAAAAATAAAAAGAAAAGAAAAAGAAAAGCAAATACACATAACACAAAGTTTACCATCTGCATGATGTTTAAGTGCACAGTTCAGTAGTATTATATTCACATTGTGCAATCATTACCACAATCCATCTCCAGAACTTTTTCATCTGGCAAACTGAAATTCCATCTCCATTGAACAACAACTCCTGAATCCCCTGCCTCCAGCCTCTGTAAACCACCATTCTGTCTCTATGAATTTGACTGATCCTGGTCCTTTATAAGTGGAATCATACAGTATTTGTCCTTTCATGACTGGCTTATTTATCTTAGCATAATATCTTCTAGGTTCATCCACGTTGTCACATGCTTCAGGATTTCCTTCCTTTTTTTTAAAAAGATGGAGTCTTGCAACGTTCCCCAGGCTGGCCTGGAACTCCTAGGCTCAAGGGATCCTCCAGTTTCAGCCTCCTGGGTAACTGAGATCACAGGCGTGTGCCACCATATCTGGCTTCCATTCTTCTGAAGGCTGCAAAATATTCCATTGTATGGATAAGACCACATTTTGTTACTCATTCATCCCTCAATAGACACTTGGATGTTTCTACCTTTTAGCCATTGTGAATAGTGCTGCTATGAACATGGGTGTTCAGAAATTTCTTTGAGATACTGTTTTCAATTCTTTTGGGTATTACCCAGAAAAGGAATTGCTGGATCATATGGTAACTCTATTTTAAATTTTTTGAGGAAACACTGTACTGTTTTCCACAGTGATGGCACCATTTTACACTCCCACCAGCAGTGCGCAAGGATTCCAATGTCTCCATATCTTTGCCAACACTTGCTATTTTCTGGTTTTTTTTTTTTTTTTGGTAGTGGCCCTCCTAGGAGTGGGAGGTGTTATCTCATAGGGGTGTTGATTTCCATTTCCGGGAAGATTAGTGACGTGGAGTCTCCCTCTAGGCTTGTACCAGAGCCTCCCACTGACTTGGTCTGGGGTCAGGTGAGACTGGGAAATGTAGTTCTCTGCCATTCAGAGTCGGGCTGGGAGAGGCAAGGAAGGGGTGATGGCTATGGAGGTGTGCGTGAGGGAAGCAGGTAGACACTGGGAGAATGTCAGAGTAAATGTCTCTGGCAGTGGACACTCGTAGAGAATGTTAGAGAATGTTCCGAGGAGGAAACTAAAACCAAGCAAGGAGAAGGGACCAAGATCTAACAGTAAGACAGAAGAGTAGGGTGTAGCCTGTGTCGACCTGACTCCCAAGCCAGTGCTCTTTCCACCCTGTGATTCTAGCCCTCTTTGGGGCAACCTTCAAGGATGGAGTTCAGGCCAGGCACAGTGGCTCACACCTGTAATCCCAGCACTTTGGGAGGCCGAGGCAGGAGGACTGCTTGAAGCCAGGTGGTCTAGAGCAGCCTAGGCAACATAGAGAGATCCTGTCTCTAAAAAAAAAAAAAAAAATTAACCAGGCATAGTGGCATGTACCTGTAGTCCCAGCTACTGGGAAGGCTGAGATGGGAGCACTGCTTGAGCCTAGAAGTTCAAGGCTTTTGTGAGCTATGATTGAGCTGCTGTACTCCAGCCTGGGTGACAGAGCAAGACTGCCTCAAAAAAAAAAAAGGATGAGGTTCATGGGTGATGCTCGTGTCTTGGATTGCACAACTCGGTGCTTTGCTTATGATGTTCCCTCTTCCTGGAGTGCTTTACCTTCCTGCTTGACAAATATGGACTTACTCTTGATGGCTCAGTTCAAATGCTGGTTCTTCTCATCTGTCTCCTGGAAGAACAACCCTGAAACCAGAAGCAATTACCTCAGTGTGTCTAAACAATACGTAATGATGTCAGGAGCCCTGTCTTCACTCCAGGTTGGATGCCTGTTGTTTTTTCTTCCCTGCAGACTGTCCCTGTGCTTCTGATGACTCTGGATTTTCTTTAAGAACCATACCTCACCTCCACTTTATGTGAATTGAGTATTATTGACAGCCTCATTCCAAAGCTCATCATTTAATTCATCTTCCTGGTCACAGTGACTATTTCAGGGCCGAGCCCTTGGATAAGAGGGAATGTCTTCCACTAGGGTAGCAAGGCAGGACTGAGAAGGCACCACAAGGAGCTGGCATGCCTAGGAACAAGGCCAACAGAAGGAAAGTTGAACCCAGGACTGCAGAAGCAGAGTCTTGACAACATTGCTTCTGTGCCTGGATACAGTTATGTCTGAAGCAACCTCTCACAAGCACTAATAAGTTTCCTCTTTTTTTTTTTTTGAGTTGGAGTTTCACTCTGTCGCCCAGACTGGAGTGCAACGGCACGCTCCCGGCCACCGCAGCCTCGACCTGCTGGGCTCCAGCGATCCTTCCGCCTCAGCCTTCCAAATAGCCGGAACTAGAGTTGCGCGCTACCACTCCCAGCTAATTTTTGATTTACTGTAGAGACGAGGTCTCGCCAAGTTACCCGGGCGGGTCTCGGACACTCGGGCTCAGGCAATCCATTCGCCTCGGCCTCCCAAAGTGCTGGGATTACAGGCCGAGCCACCGAGCCCGGCCAAGTTCCCTTTTTTTTTTTTAAGGCCAAGTTGTGTTGGGATTTCTGTTATTTACCACTAGAAGTCATAAGTGACACATAAGCCTTGGGCTCAAGCCCAGGACTTCTTGATTTAGTGTTGCCTGGGTGGCAGCTGAGAGGTCTGGTTTCCTGGACAAGTAGTCTCTCTGAATATCCTACAGTACGCAGAGATGAGCATATCAGAAGTTGGTGGGATACCCCCTGGGAGTTTCTGAGTCAGGAGGGGGTCAATTTCCCTGCTTCCCAGGCATGGTGACTTACCGAGTGGCAGAGCAGAGATGGAGCCAGGACGTGGGATGCCCCTTGAAGGGTGCCCCAAAGAGGGCTAGAATCACAGGGTGGAAAGAGCACTGGCTTGGGAGTCAGGTAGACACAGGCTACGCCCTACTCTTCTCTCTTACTGTTAGATCTTGGTCCCTTCTCCTCGCTTGGTTTTAGTTTCCTCCTCGGAACATTCACTAATGTTCTCTATGAGTGTCCACTGCCAAAGACACTTACTCTGACATCCTCACAGAGAATGGGCTCTGGTGAAGGCTGGAGGGGATCTCTTTTGGAGGTTGGGATGACAGAGCTGTTCTGGTTTCTGAAATGACCATAGAGCTGAAAGAATCTTCTCCTTGCTTGGTGACAGAGCAGAGTGCTGGCCCTTGAAGGGCTCGGTGGCCCTGCTCTTGCTGTGACAGGCTTGTCTCCTCCCCGAGAACCCAGGAGGGCCACTACCAGACACCTGATTTGTGCTTCAAGGACAAAGCTGGAATGAAGCCCCAGCAGCCCAGTGCCTCGTCAGCCCTACTGCCGTTCCCTGTCCTCCCTGGGCACTTTGCACATTCAAAAGCTATTTTAGAAACAACAGCACATCTAATTCTCTTTAATGCATTTCCAGACAGCACAGATGTGCATCAATGAAAGAATGTTCCCTGAACCAAAGTGCTTCCGTGGGCTTCATGCTCCGCTCCCTGGGTGCCCACTCCCAGGCCAAGAGCGTTCTGTGAATCATGTATTTGTTCCTGTGACTGCGGCTCACAGAGGTGGCTACTCTTGCAAAGGGAGGGGTAGACTTTATACACTGCAGGAGGCAAAGGGTCAGGGACTTTGACTGGGGTGGGGGCAGGGAGCAGGAAGAAGCAGATCCAGGAAGGAGGAAGTGAAGCTTGCAACATCCAGAGCCCTGCCGCCAGTTCACGTGGCAACGGAGCCCTGGCTATAGTATGTCCGTATGCGCCAGACTCTATCCTGCATGGAGGAGTTGGCACCTGAAGCAGTCCCATATGGAGCCCAGCTTATGCGGGGGCGGGATGGGGAGGGAACCAATAGACACAAAACAAAACTCAGGGCTGGGGGCAGGAGGGGTTGAAAATCTCCTCTGTAAAGAGACAGCAAACAGTCAGTCTAATGAGAGATGCAAATACAGCTATGTGGCAACTCTCAGATCGGAACGATTGCACGAAGCTCATTCGAATACACAAAGGCATAAATTAAGCCCTGCAACCGTCTGTCCCTAAAATGTGTCAGTCAGACAGACGGATGACTGAGGGAAGACATCTGAGGTTTCTGTCGTTTGCAAAAATACAGCGTTTTGATTTTGAGGGGGAGGCACAAAAATTCGTGATTCAACTTTTAAAGCAATTTTCAAAGTTTTTTTTTTTTTTTTAATTAATGCCTAAAAAATGTCCCTGGAAAGGAACACGAAGACATGTGTTATTAAAAGATGAAAGTTTCTCCTTTCAATGAAATGAGGAGAAAACATGACTACACCTGCCAAGTGGATGGTCCCCATGGCAGTGGTCTCCTTGAGGAGGACCGGAGGGGCAGTGGGAGTTCTTCCTGGTGGGGGGAGAGTGTAGATCAGATCCAGTATTCTGTTCCATGCTGAAGACTACGTGCTGAAGGCTCCCAGACTCTCTCTCCGGCTGGTCATGTCAACCCCTCTCCTGTACAGCATCTTGGAGACACAGGGCACCTGTCTTAGAAGGGCACTTCCCCCATTCCCCACTGCTCCTGCACCCTACAGGAATGAGGACTCAAAGGAAACCAGCCGGAGCAGATCCAAGCTTTGCGAAGCCTGAAGCTTAGACAACTCGAGGGATTCCCTTTGAGAAAAAGGATATATAAATACAATAGCAGCTTAGGCATGAAAGTGAATGATTTAATGAGAAAAGAAATCGCCACAAAGTATAGAAGCCCTGGGCATTAAGGTCCCTTTCTTCTGCAATCCTTTTAGGCAATTTACTAGATACGCTTGCTGATTTCAGCCTTGCTTCTCTCCAAACCTAGTACACTCTACGACTTTCAGCATCTTAAGGGACCAAACAAGCAAGGTGTCCTGACACTGGGCTATCATTAACTTGACTGAAAATCAGCCTCTGGAAATGTGGCTGCCCGGAAAAGTTACATCTCTGCCCTGGCTGGGATTTGCCTTTTATGGGATCTGGGGTCTGTGAGTGAGAGACTGGAAGATTTGGAAAAACCCAGAATGCCTGAGCTCTGGGATCTGGGGACAGCTGCTGGTAGGCAGCCGGGCCTCGGTTTGTAATTTCAGTTCGTGGAGATCCGGCCAGTTGAATCATACCCTGTTTGGAGGAAGCCCATGTACAGAGCTGCAGGCTGGTAAGCCTGGGGCCTGGAGATAGCTGTGGGCAGAGCCGTTCAGCTGGTGCCAGGCAAGAAGCCTCTTGGCCAGAGCAACAAGGTTTTCTCGCCAGGGCTGAGCCTTGGCGTGGGAGAGAACACTTCAGGCTGCCTAAGCCCAGAGCCCCCACCCACGTTCACCTCACTCTCTTTGGTCTGATTCCAGGCTAAATGGGTGAATTTGGGGGCACCAGAGTCATTGTTTAGGGGTCTGCCTGTTGGACAAGAAAGTGCAGTTTGAAAGATGATCTGTCCCTCTGAAGCAGCCGGGAGATATTCATCTGGCTGTCCTGGGAACCTGCCTGAGGGACAGAGGGTGCTGGTCTGTCACTCTGCAAGCCTGATGGCTGTGTCTCTCAGGGCAAGTCGCTAAATTGGCATTGTGGTTTTATTTATCAGTTTCTTTGAACTTGGTTCATGCCAGGTCGCCTCCAAGAGAGAGGGAACCATTTCACTCTGCCCAGAAAATCAATGTCTGGTGCACAGCCAGCTCTCGATAAATATCACCGGAATGAATGAAAATTAGATTTCAGTGTGCTGGAGAGGGCTGGACCTAGACAGTAGTGAATCTCCAAGGAAATGGTTGCCTTGTTTGGGCCACGCTGGGGGAGCAGCTGGCCTGTGCTGGGTTTTCTCTGACTGATCATGGTATACACGGGCTTTGAATGCAAACTGTAACAGAAGCCTGTGTTGGGAGCCAACCTTGGAGGCCCACCTGATTGACAAAATCCAGGTGGGCTGAAGACCCCAGGCCACAAAGCGAGTCCAGGCAGCTGAGGCCCTTCTGTCTTCCGCCTTTGCTGTTGATACGGCCGAAGAATTCTGTACAGCTGAACATGAAGAAAACAACATGTTTATGTGAAGTACTCACAGCTAACCTAGGAATGTCATTGTTCATTTTTCCATTTCCCACCATGTCGTTTGGCCTTTTCTAACATATGCAATGGTTAAACTCTAAAGCACGTCAAAGATGCTTTCTTTCACTTGGTTATGAGTTACTAGATATTGCTTGAGTAAAAAATGATATAAGTATATTCACTTACTATTTGATTTAGAATAATGTAGTTTAGTGTTTAGACATAAGGTTTTTTATAAGCACGAGTTCATAGTAAGTTCATTATGAGTTCATTATAAGTTCCGAAACATACTTAGGAGTTATGTAGGTGATTTATAACATTGTTTTTACGGATTTAGAGTAAAGATTAGTCGTCAAGGTTTTTTACTTAATCCAATTAAATAGTTAAGATTTTGAGTTGACGAATATAGAATAGATTTTCACTGAATTCATGATATATTAATTGGATGCTTTAATGATAAATTAACTGGATACAGAGAACAACCTTGGGGCCTGGGAAACATCATTAAAAGCTTCTTTTAAGTTTTCTTTAGGAATATACACTGCACGATAAGAGAAGAGCAATGAAAACACCTGGATGAGGAAAGGCAATTACAAAGCTTTGAAAAGTCATAAAAACCCCAGAGAAAACTCCTGATACGTGGAGAAACGTACAGCTGGAAACTTTCTTGAGCCACTTCAAGGACTGTAATTTAGGACTTAGGGCCCTAACTATCATTCTTGGCTTTAAGAATAGTTTTACAGTTTAAAATTGTTTTGTGCTTTTAGGAATAGTGTTATAGTTTGGGATTGTTTTGAAAAGAGTTGCTGGTAGTGTTACTCTAGGCATGATAATTGTTTTATCCATGTATGAAACGTAGTTGGTAAATGTATAATCATGCAAGTCTATATAATTAATGAATATATATATGAGGGTTGACAGAAAATTATTAGGCCTTAATTATGTTTGGCAAGGTTTTCACTTTAAATCATTAATTAAGTTTTAATGCTGTAGTTTGATGTTTTATAATCACCTTGAAGATTGTTTTAGATTCATAAGTTTAAGTTCTCATAATGATGAAGTTGGTGCTTTAAAGATAATGATAATTGCTTAAGTGGTTATCTCAAGACAAAGATATTTTCCAGAAGGCTATCAAAAATGAAGGAAAACACGTCAAACCACCCCCTAAACCACCGTTAACCTAAGCTTAAAAGCTCATTAACAATTATACAGCCATAATAATTTTAGTTGTGTTAGTTTTATTTCATTAAGTTCTAGTTCATTTACATGTTAAAATTAGAGTAAAGATTAGTGTGTGTATTTTCACAATAAGTCGCTTTCATAGTTATTTTTTAGGTATTAGCCACTGTCTTTAGTCAAGTTAATAGGCTTCAAATTCCAACTATCACTAGATACGATTTATAGTTTTGTTTTAGAGACTTTAAGGCTTTTTTATTGGACAAGTGATGTATAACAGATGTATTGTGTTTAGTTTAAACAAAACTTATTTTAAGATTTACTAACTAAAAGTAGTTAGTGTTTTTAGTCTGCTTAACGTCATGATATAGCTTGAGAAATTTCTCAAGAGATAATAATTTGATCAAATACTTTCAAATAATAAATGAAAACTGTCTGCTTCGAAAACCACAAGATGGTGATAACT
>CAUYQG010003563.1:0-34556 GCA_963574415.1 Tarsius wallacei
TGTGGTTCCAGCTACTTGGAAGGCTGAGGCGGAAGGATCGCCGGAGCCCAGCAGGTCGAGGCTGCGGTGGCCGGGAGCGGCCACTGCACTCCAGTCTGGGCGACAGAGTGAGACTCCAACTCAAAAAAAAAAAAAAAAAAGTAAGAGAGAAACTTACTACAAATGTTCTCAGTGGTGAAATAGTGAATATTGTATTTGAGGAATGAGACTAGGATGTCTGCTATTGGCAATTGTTTCTAAATCTGAAAAGGTGAGTTTCAAGCTATTTAAATGGTATATATAAATAATATCTAAAAGAATTTTGTGAATTTAAAGTAATATGAATTCATTAATTTTAAAAATATTAAAGCATACTCTAAAGCCTTAGAAAATAAGAGTGATACTGACATTATGTCAATGGTTAAAGTATGCATTTTTAAAATCACCCAAATGCACAAAGGGCTTTAGTGTTTAATAACGTTTTCATCTTAAATCAATGAGAAGATGCACTACAAAGTAAATTTTTCAAGAAAACTGGATAGACACTTGGAACAACAAGATTTGATCCATATCTCACAGCAGATATCAGAAAAAATTCAGATTGTTCTAGGATTCAAATATTAAACATAACAAAATAAAAATATAAGGACAGAACATAGGTAAATTGTTTTATAACCTGTGACAAAGACTTTCTAACTATGACACAAAATTCTAAACTATGAAGAAAGAAGACTGATGAATTTGGTCATACAAATAGAAAAAAACTCTGTCTAGCAAAATACTGCCAAACAGAGGAAGACATTATCTTTATTTTACTGGTCAGGTAAAAAGAAACACCATCTGTCTTCTACCTTAGTAAAAGATATGCTAATACTATTTGCTATGCAAATATCCTTTAAAAGATAATCAGGAATAAGAGCTGATACTAGACATACTAAAACACTATGGCAGGAGAACTATCTCTCAACATTCTTAGCCTTGGTCATTTCACCTGTATAGTGTATATATTATATATATTATGCAAGGCAATTATAAGAATTACATAGGAAAATGTCTGAAACGTTTCTAGAATGATACTGGCACCTAGTACATGTTCATAATACAGATACTATGAAACTTTCTGTCATAATTATATAAACTATCTTTTAAAATAAGTCTATATTATATTTTAAAACAGACATGTTAAACTTGCTTTCAAATATTATTTTACTTCCTAATACTTATGACAGGTTTATTTTTTACACTGCAATTTAGTGATTGGCCTTTAGTTTCTATCCACTTGCATTTGGATCCACTATTAAAGGACTTTGAAACTTATGTAACATGATTGATAAGAATTATATATATTGTACAATTATATATATATGTACTATATATGTGTGTATACATATATATATTTCTCACAATATGTCTAACTCCAAAATAAATAATCAGTGACTTTTAATGCTATAGAGAGCCTAAAAAATTATAAAATTATCTTTCTTAAGACAGCTAGTTAAATTCCAAAGGAATTCTTTTTTATTGTGTATATAATAAAAAAAAGTAGAGAAAACTTGCTAAATTATATTCCAAATTTTACGTAACTGACAAAATCCTAAGGGCATGTTAAAAACAAATGGTATACATGGGAAATTAGAACTGTCAAATATGAAACAGTTCAGTTGGAAAAATACTGATTGGTTCAGAAAAGAAGTCACTTTCCCCAAAAGCTTTTCCACTTTCAGTTTGGCAAAATCTAGGATTATAAAATGCTAAAAGCACCAATGTTTAATTCATCTTGAAAGTACTAGAAACTAAATAGAGCAGCACAGTAAAACACTTTGGAAAGTAAATAATTTAATGTTTAGAGCCCAAATTTGGCATGGATGCTTGCAATTTTAAATGTAAACAAATTCATTATTAAGTTCCCGAAACACAGTCTTAATTGTTAAAACCCAACCCCCCAAAAGGTACACTGTTTAATTAGGTCTTCATGTGAATGACTGTATATTTACATTCATAAAGGCATTAGCCCATCAGGGTAAACTGACTTAATGCTGTGCAAAAACTGCTAAAAGGCAATAAGGAAAAGTCATTTTAAAAATTAAAACAATTTCTGAATGTGTCATGGGAAAACAAAAATCATTAACCAGTATTATTAATATTCACAGCAGCTGTTACACAATTGTGCATCAAGTCTCTATGTTCAAACTTGCTCCCTAATATAGTGTCTTAAAATACTCTATTAGTCTGTAGTTCATCATACACCAATGGACTGTAAATAGTTTTAAAATCAATTTCTTTTCAGTTTATCACATTTTTCATAGAGAATTGTTTCCTCAATATGTGTTTGGGATTAACTATTTTTGAGTCATTTTAGAGAAATCTACCAAAAAGTCTATTGTGACTCCCAAACACATCTTGTAAACAAATTGAGACTACTTTTTTCTATCCACCTGACTTTGCTCAATTTATCTAGTAAGCCTGCAGTCCGTGGGCCACAATCTTCTGCTATGTCTTCAGGTCATTTATGCCTTTATCTGTGATACCTACTCCTCTTAAACATTCTCCAAAGTACTTTCACTTCTCCACAAAAACTAAGGTGTTTGTATTAAATCCCACAATTAAAAATATACATCGAAGCCTATGACGGCCAAACTTGGTTTGCCTAGATCTAGGTGCAGTCAGAATCATTCCAGGTTTTAGCGTATGCTCTTTCTTGCACACGCAAGAAAAAATCTTTACCAAGAAACTATTTGTTTACAAGAATCTGCTTTAACATCTTCAATACCAAGATCTCAAAGCCTATATCAAAGTGTCTTCTAGTAAACGTTATCATTTTGTTTCTTCTAAATCAGTAGTAACTTTTATTCTAATAGCTTTCTTTGAAAATACCTTTATCAGCACATTTGTTTTAGAATAGTGCCCTAAATATTTCAATTGACTTGGAGAAAAGTTTTAAAAGATAAAATCTTTTTACTTATATGTACAACAATATAATTGCATTTTATAGCAGTGTAATATGATTGTGAACAGACTCTTAACAGTCCCAAATCCTGGACTTTAGGTAAGTTGTAGGGAAAAAATGCAAATAAAGTAACTTTCTAAAACCCTAAAATATTCTTAGAATTAATTTTTACTGTGTTAAATAGGAATCAACTTGTTCTACAAAGATACTAAGGCCCATGTGTCTATAAACTATCTAGCTTAACATGTCTATCCATAATTCTAATTATGAATGTTTGTGTATCCGTAGTTTGCCCTAGGTTAGTGCCCCAACCCTCAACAAAACTGTTCGTGAACTAAATATATACTTCATTTTTTTATTTTACTTTCTTAAAGCTAAAAATGAATAAGCAAAATTCAACTTATATTTAATTTTTTTTTTTTTCAGTTGGAGTCTCACTCTGTCACCCAGACTGGAGTGCAGTGGCATGCTCCCGGCCACCACAGCATCGACCTACTGGGCTCCGACGATCCTTCCGCTTCAGCCTTCCAAGTAGCTGGAACTACAGGCGCGCGCTACCATGCCTGGCTAATTTTTTGATTTACTGTAGAGATGAGGTCTCGCCAAGTTGCCCAGACGGGTCTTGAACCCGTGGGCTCAGGCAATCCACTCACCTCAGCCTCCCAAAGAGTGGAATTACAAGCTGAGCCACCGAGCCCGGCCTATATTTAAATTTTTAAAATTGAGTATATAAACTGTTCTTTGGAACTGTTTACTTTTTAATGTAGGAACTGTGCATATTCCAACTGGATATTTAGTTATATGTTATCTCATAAAATGAGTGAGATACATATAATCTCTTCTCTGAATAGCACATAGAAAGTAAAAATATTTCCTTTAAAGAATTTTGATAAATTTCCACAGTGTTACATTGTGTATGATCCTTTTTATATATGAAGATGCTTATTTTTTTAATTTTTTTGTTTTTTTATTTTAATTTTATTTTAAAGATATAGGGTACAATTCAAGATTAGGTATAGAAGTTTGGGCCTCCCTTTGGTCCCCACTTTGCCTGGTTTGAGATCAACTACCCTTATTGATGTTGTGCCCCTCCCCATATATACGAGGATATTTAAAATTAGGGAAGTTAAGTAACCAGTTATTCAACATCTGAATATATCAAACTATATAACTAAGTAAAGATATAGATACCTGAAATGTCAAAAAAAAATTTGAAATAAGAAAAAAGGACACAAGTATGTATACTTATGCTAAAGTGACCCCTTAAGTTCCAGTTATATGAAATTATGTATTAAAATTTATATAATTAAAATATATAATTATAACATATAAAAATCATATATATTATTATCCTTTAATGCTATATTTTCATTGCTAAATATAACAGATGTACAAGATAGTCTATTAATTTAGCTTACAACGCATTAGAAACCACCAATCATTTAAAAATTAACTAATACAGCAACCCAAAGTGCCTACTCTTAACCCAAAACATGTTTTGTCTGTTTTTGTTTATTATAAAGTTTGCTGAAGACAATCAGTGTATAAATATCATTTAAAAATAATCTTGAAGACACTTAAAACAATAACTGTACAGCCCTCAACATAGAATTACAAATGAATAAGCATTTATCTAGAGCTCATAATATGTCAAGCGTCTTCCAAGTGCTTTACTCACTTAATTCCCACAACCACCCAATAGCGTAGGTATTAATTCAACCCCATTACACTAGCCTCCCTTCTCCCCCTCCACACTCCCCTAATAGTAAAGTCAGCACTGGGACAGAGGTTTGTGGATAAATAATCCATAGACAGAATGAAGATAGAGTAGTTTCTAAGTATGACCCAAAATTCAGATCTGCAAACAACAATGGGAGTTTCTCAGAGAAAGGAAAAATGGAAGCAACAGAAAGTAATAGCCCCTGAAAAATTTCATCTCAAGGATGTTATGGTATTTAGTCCCTATAAAGTATGAAACTCTGACAGTGGCCTAAATTTGTCCCAATTAGAATGGGAAAGATGAGGCAGGTATAACCAAAATCAAATGGCATTGGAAGATAATGTTGAATCTCTCCTTCCGCTGAGAAGTGTCATGACTTTGCTGTTAAATTATCAGTCTAGAGAGAGTTATTTATCCTGGTTCCTGATGTGCAAATCTAGTTGCACATTAATTAAATGTAACACACTAATGGGTTAGGATACAGCTTCCACTCTCTATGAAAATGAATATACTTATAAAGTTTTTCAAAGTACTGCAAGAGATCCCCAGGGAAAGGTACTGTGGCAAATACAAATTATTCAGTGATAATTTGAATTTATATAGTAGTGCCTTTTTGTCAAACTGCTGAAATTCTTTCACAGTATTATTTACTTGTTATATATGTATAGTATGTTTGTTCTGAAAAAACTATTTCTTTATGTCGTAAGCAGAAACTTAAACTACTAGGCTCTGGATATTCCAATGACAATATGATCCTTCCCTCCACAATGATTTACTTGAATAGCATTTCTATGAGATTAGGCAGGTATAAAATTGATCAAAATCAGATGCAAAGTTTTCTCAGCAGCCCAAAGTGCCTACTCCTACCCCAAAACATGTTTTTCTATTTTTGTTTATTTGTTTATTCTTTGTTTTTGGTCTTGTATTGCTCTGAAACAATCTATATTTTTTAGAGAGAATTTAAGGTATCTTACTGGTATAACCATAGTACTATGCATTTTGAATTATTATCAAATAAAAAAGCATGCTAATTTAATTTAACTAAAATTTAGCTTCAATTTTATGCTAAGAAAAACTCAATTAAAATATAATTTAAGATTAAGTAAA
This sequence comes from Tarsius wallacei, assembly GCA_963574415.1. Classification (NCBI taxonomy): domain Eukaryota; kingdom Metazoa; phylum Chordata; class Mammalia; order Primates; family Tarsiidae; genus Tarsius; species Tarsius wallacei. The sequence goes on from CAUYQG010003563.1 coordinate 5,754, forward strand.
TACTGATTTTCTACAAGCAACTGAACTATCTGTGATATACACTGGAATTTTGAAAGTAAAATCGTTATCAATATAACATGTTTCTTCTAAGAATACTGCTTATTTAGTCTTTATTAAAAATAAGCATTTTATAAACTTATTTTGAATTAATTTTTAAACAACTGTTAATTTATTTCAAACTTTTAAAAACAATGTGGCATTTTATAATATACATTATGTAAAAATTAGAAGATTGTCTGGAAAATCAGTTTTCCACAATAACTCTAAAATGTGTTTGAACATCATATAAGAGTGCTTAAGAGATATGCATCAGTAAATACTAAGGACAGGAAGATACTGGATGCATCACAGTGGGGAGGATACTTGGTGTGTTTTGTGGCAATACCGATGTAACAAACCCCAATGCCTAAATGCCAGTGGCTTAAAATAGCAAACATTTACTTCTCACTTTAGAACTACACATAGTCTCTGACTTTGCTAGGCCACCTGACATGTTCTGAGTTTGGCTCCAGGCTGTGGCTTGTGATCAGGTTACTTCATATGTCTTCTCCTTCTACTTGGATCATAGCTCCTCCAGACTTCATCTTATGGTGAATGGCAGAAGTACGAGAGGGCAACCCCAAGATGAATGCACACAGAAAGGCTCTGTTCCTATTTTAGCCACTACTATTCCATTGGCCAAAGTAAGTCACATGGTGAAGCCCAAAGTCAATGGTGCAGGGAAAATATACCTGACCTATCCTAGTGAGATTTTTGTAGAACTACAAAATGGCACAGCACAGTGTAAATGAATAATTATTTTACAGAGAGGGAATAAAGAATTTAAAATAATAATACAATATACCACTTTGGGAAAATTACCATTTTCATATTTCTCAAAGAGTCATTTATGTCTGATTAATCAAGTGTTCTCAGAAATGAAAACATTTCAGAATCTTATAACCTGCATCATATTTATTTCTTGTAAGAATCTAGGAAATTAAAGGCTTGGGTGAATTCTCAATCTATTTTTATAGTTCAAAACAGAGAGAAACATTATCCATTAAAAAAAAATTGAGTTTGTGGGAATAGTGAAAATGGACAGCAAACAATAAGTCCTTGATATTCAGAGCACTGGTTTCTAGGGACGACTTCCTGAAATATTTATTAATCTTTAAATTTCTGTCTCTTAATCTAGCACAAAGCTTTTTCATAAAAATATGGTAAAATATAACAGAAAAAATGTAAGTATACTATTTACATTCTTAATGAGTTCATAAATATATCTCTAAAGATTTATATATTTAAACAAATTATTCTACCACGTATTTTTCATTAAGAAACTCATAGAAGCAAGAATTGTAGAATAGAAAACATATTATTTACCCTCGGAATTCACGTATATTGGATAAAAGTAACTTTGTAAACATTTGTAATATGCCAAAGAAAGCATCTTCATTATCTCACTGCTTTAGTTATATAATTTAAAGATGATCGTGGGTTTTTGGGGCAGAATATACTTATTTTAATACATATTGTTATTTATACTATTTTCCACTCTTGATAACTTTTTACTACATTATTATTTAACATACCATAACCATGAACATATTTAATTTATATAACTAAAGCTGTGAGATGAATGAAAATATATTTTTGGCACATCATAAGTGTTCATGAAGGCACTTCTATCCAAAACGACCTGATCCCAATGGCAAATAAAATGTAATCTGTTCTATAATTTTTAGCTTTTATGAATTTCTAAACTTGGTGAAAAATGATTATGCAGTAACATGACCAGCTAATACTAGTTCTGTTAATGCCACATAACTAATGTATCAAAAATATATCCAGCTTGCAAGTACAAAAGAGTTCAAATATATAAACATTTCATATAAGATGCTCCAAACTCTTATTCTGACTAATAATAGTCCAATCTTTTTTGCTTAACTCACCTCTCCCATATTTTGGAAAACTTCTAGGCATGTTTTTACACACCTGTGAACTGGCAAACTGGCACTGAGATACTTCAAGAATTTGTCAGGGTTCTTCAGTTGAGCAGGATTGAGACACACATCAGGAGAATAGAAACCCTGTGATTAGCCATGACCAGTTATCATATCTTGATATATACAGGTGTCTCATTGCCATTGCTTCTCACTACTCACAATTCTGGAGAAACTTTACAAAGGGAGGGTTACCGTGCCCCGATCTGTGAGACATTTCATAAAAGGAAGCCACAAAAGAGGATAGCAGACCTGTGACTGATTTTTTTTTTTTTTCCATTGCCCAAAGCACACATGCTTCAGAGTAGGTGAGCTGTGCTGGGTAAAAATTACTACTCTACTGGAAAACAAAACTACTTTCTAATTCCTGAGTCCAGCTTGCCTATCAAGACCATATTTCCTTAGTGAGATTCCTCTCCAGAGGTCTTTTTGTTTTCTTCTTGGTATCTGATAAAACTTCAAGATGGTTCCATGCTATCATGCATACTTGTATATCCACTTAAACTGCATTGCATCAGAATTTAAAAGTTCATCAATTAACGAATGCAAACAAAATGTGGGAAATGGATACCATCCAATTCCAACAATCAGTAGTAGTCAAGTCTCAATTTAAGTGAATATGCTTGAATAGCAATGAGGTTTAACTTGAATATCAAACTGTCTTAGCCACAAATATGACCTAATTAAATGTCCTGTTTATATGGCCACATGTATACAGATAAATGCTTCTTAAGCTCCCTGAATCTACAATTACTCATGAAAAATTAGTAGCTATAATCCCAGCTTCACATTGGACATTGTCTTATAAGTCCTAACTTTCTCCCTTGGAAGGATACCTAAAAATGACAAGTTTTATTTTGATGTATTTAGAGTAACATAAGAACATTTGAACTTTTATTAAAGTTTATCTCACATTCAGATAAATAATTTTTCAACATGTGATATACTTTTTAAAAGAGTTTCATGTGGTCTAAAAATTGTTTGATTTATTTAATTGAATTTAAATGTCTCAAACTATTAACTTTTGTTTAAAACTCAATGATGTCTTCATTTTTTAAAACATTTTCTTTCAATAAATAATAAGTTTTCTTTTTTTGGATTTTATTTTCTCAATGAAACAAAGTTTTTGTTTTATATGTGGTATACTACCCAATGTTTTTTCAATACATATTTGGTGAGTACCAGGAAAAGCACAGGCAGAGAAGAAAAGCATGTGAGTAAAATCAAACACATATGCTATGATTTTAATATGCCACCTAAAGTTCATGTGTTGAAAACTTAATCCCCAAGGCAACAGTGTTGAGAGATGAGGCCTAAAGGGTGTTGTTTAGGTCTTGAAGCTTCCACCCCATGAGCAGATTAATGTAATTATGACAAGAGTGGGTTTGTTATAAAGGCAAATTTGGTCCCCTCTTTTTCTCTCATACCCACTGTCTTGTCATGGGATGCCTTCTACCATGTTATGCCTCAACAGGAAAGCTCTGATCAGATGTAGACCATGGATCTTGGACTTTCCAGCCACCAGAATTATGAATCAAATAAATTTCTGTTTATGATAAATTACCCAGTCTGTGATATTCTAGTAAAACAGCATAAAACAGACTAAGACAAAGTAAGTGAGCATAGGGATTTTAGGTAATATAGTTGGAATTTAGAATAACAAGGAAAGGGTGTCAAGAACTTGAGGCATTTGTAAGGATGAGAATATGGAAGGATTTGTGAGAAGTTTGGACTTTATCCTGAGTGCCATAAAAATTCATTGAAACAACAGAAGTACAAAAATGCCATGGCTAAACCTGCATTTTGAAACATTACTGAAATATGGAGGCTAGATTAAAGAGAATGAAGTTGAAGAAAGGACACCGACTAAAAAGTTTCATATTCCAAATGAGAGATATGACGTAGGACTGAAATTAGTAATAATGGAAAGAAAAGAAGTGAAAAAAAAAATCGAGCTGCATTTTGGAGGTGGAAGCTATAGAATTTCATGATAACTTAGATTTTGGATTAAGAGACAAAGAAAAACCACATACAATACCCAGCTTTGGAACTCAAACAGTGGAGTATATGGTGCATAATGTTCTAAGACAGGTACCTCAAAAAGAGTTGCATGTTTGAATAAAGAGGAGGGCTGTGGTGGGACATATGTGAATTGAAGATAAATATAGATTTCCAATTGGAAATATCCAACAGGCAGATGAAGTCTAAGCTATAATAAAAGAAATGAAATAGAAACAACCACATGGGAGTCATTAACATGTCTGTAAAATTGGAAGCCTTAGGAGTAGGCAAAAAAACTCAGAGGGTGTTCAAAGAGAAAAGAAGCAAATCCTAGGATAGAATCCCAAAGGGTGTCAACAGTTTAAGAGTAAAAAAAGCAACAGTGGACATTGATAAAGTAAGAGGCAGGCAGAGAGGCAGGCAGGACACCAGGACAGTATGTTGTTTCGCACAAAATGAGAGTCTGTTTCTAAGTTATTGGTAGCAAATGTTGTTAAGAAGTCAAGTACAGTGAAGGATTAAAGTATCTATTATATTTAGTAACATGGAATTGGTAGCTTAATCTATGAAAGAAATATCAATGAATTTGTGGAGGTGGAAAGTAAACTGCAATGGTTTGAGGAAAGTAGAGGCAGGAAACAAGTTCCTCAGTCATGCAAAAGGAAAGGACAGCAAGGAAAGTAGGTCAGGGGAGAGAAAGCCAATGACAGGCATCCAACACAAAAATTGCTTTTACTTTGTTCTAATTGTTAGGTGATTTTTTTTCTCCATCATCTGCAATATAAACTCACGTTTCAGAAGATTCACAAATATCTACATGCAAAGGAATTTTGAAAAAACTCTCAGGAATACTAGAAACAGAAAATACTGAAATGCTGTTACATTGTTTCTCACCCTAATATTCCTATGTCTCTGACATCTGACAATATGATGAAACCCAAACTAGTAATGTCAAACGACTTAGGCTTTAATAGCTAGTGGAGTTAGCACTTAAGGGAAGTATCTTTCTAAAAATAGATATTTATATTATAATAAATATCATTTACTTAAACTTCCAGATTGCACATGTGCTTCAAAATATGGCATCTTTTCAAAGTGCTGTTTCACCTGGATGTCTTCTCTGGCAAGGGAAAGCATTTTCTAATTGTTCAAGAAGTTCCTCCAGAATAAATCCACTCTTATTACACATATCTTTATTGTAAACGTTTTAAATCCACTGTTTGTAAAAGAGCTTCATGCATTAATTCCTGCATTAAACACATTTATTCAATAAATATTTCTCAAAAGCCACTATATACTATGTACTGCAGTAGGGTTGGAGATTTGATAGATAAATTGAAAGATATAGTTCTTCCCCTTAAGAGGTTTACAGGCGTAGATGATAGCTAACACGGAAAAAGCAAATTTAAGTATAAGGAATATTAACAGGTTCTATTGAAGAATACAACAGCATTATCTAGTCTACTGCAGTTTATGGGAGAGTATGGATGGTCAGAAGACATAACTTAATAAACATGTTTGCAAATTTAAAACCATAATTATATAAAACACCTTACTTTCACATGAATCTATAATAGCATGAAGTAGACTAATCAAACCTTAGAAAATTATTTTTTAAGCTGAAAAAAAATCCATTATAGTTATCTGCAATTACCTGAAAGGATATAATGAAATTTATGTAATGTTAAAAGCTAAAAAAAAAAAAAAAAAAAGTAGGATGCTGTAGAAATAAGATGTGTAGTTAATTGGATTTTCTGGTTAACTGAGCGTTAAGAGTTTTTACTGCAATGTCATATTCAAACTGAAAATTTGTTTTAGTATGATCATGTATTTTAATTGGCTACAAAACCTCTCTTTGTTCTTACTTTGAACATAACATTTGTGAGGCATACATTCTAATTACCTTTCCAAACAACTAAAAGAAAAACCAATGCAAATATTTTAAATATAGGAAGGCTTCAAATATCTTTTCCAGACTCACTTATTTACTTATTTTTAAAGTCGTGTCACCATTTGTTCTACTGTTAATTCAATGTTGTCAGTAATTTAAGCACTGGGGAGATTTTACAACTGGGACCAAAATCATCTTATAAATTCTAGAGGATACATAGTTTAGCTTGTCATTTCACAGGAAGATGTTATTAAAAGTGAGCTTGATATAATAATGTGCAATTCAGAAACAAATGTGTTGCTGATGTCTTCAACATGCATTACATTTTTATTAGTTGCTAATAGAGGTAGAAGTGGAAAGTCACATCAGCTGATTCATTGAACTAAATGATAATTGCTTTCCCTTCAGTTAAGAGCAAGTCAGCTGTTTTTCTTCATTAATACAGGATGTGAACATTTCTACACGACTTCTTCTCTGTTAATGGGCAAAGGAATGATAGATTTATCAGTTAGACATACAGGTGAAACAAACATAGTTAATATGTTAGATTCCATTCACAAGTCTAAGAGATAGCTCACCAAGTTTTAGTGATGTTAAAATTTTTGGAAACAGCACTGACAGTCCCTTCCTTATTTCCCTCTCTCCTGTTTTTTTTTTTTTTTTTTCTCTCCTTCCTTCACTCCCCTCTTTTATTTTTTTCTTAAAAAAAAATCTCACTGGCTCTCCAGAAATAAATATTATTGAATTTATTTGTGTTCATTTCAAAAAAAATTTTTTATCTAACTTCAACAAAGTGCATGTTTATGTTTTATTAAAATAAAAACAGAATATCATGGTGAAAAAATGTGTAGTTACAATAAACATAGTCACTTTTAATGCATTTGTTTTTCTCCACCGTGCTTACTGTCAGTCTTGGCAAAAAAAGTTAAATTACACAGTTTTTATTAACAAAAAGGAAGAGTTATATCATCATCTGAGGAGAAAGAAAATTCTTCCAGGCACAAATTACAAAAGAAAGTTTTCACATGGTGATTGATGTGGAAGTGATGCCATCCATGGATACAACAAATGAAATCATGGGCGGCAATGTAGATTTAAAAACACAATAATTTCATAATTTTGTTTCTCTAAAAATGAATAAAGTTTATAATTCACATAAGTTCCATGTGCCTGTGTTCTAGGGCCATTTTGTAAAGAGTTAATATACTTGCTTGGGTACAAACACCCTAATTTTGAGTACACAGATATAAATAGCAGTTTTAAATGTATGCATACATCAAAAGAACTGTTGTTCTTTATATGGTAAAAATTCAAATGAGCTTTATTGCTCAACATAGGTCAATGATTTACCTTTAAGAGTTTAGTGAATTTTCTGAACAAAACACATACTGTAGTTATACTTCAAGCACAATTATATATTAGATTCTATTCCAGGTCATTCAAAATCACACTATGCTTTAGAGATGATTGAGAGTTTAGAAATGCTTTTGTGGTACAATACACAATAATGACAAGTTAAAGCAAACATATAAGAAAATGACATAATTTTTGCATCGGCTGTGGATGGTAACTTAAAAAAAGAAGCCTTTTAAATTTTTGTCCACATTATGGAAGGGGACATATTTATAACATGTTACTTATAGCCTGCTTATCACTAATAATCCCCAAACACATCAGTGGGACTTGGTACAGGATTTAGAGTGGAGAAGTAGGGACAAATACAACAATAATTGGATGCTGACTTTGGGAATGAGCTATTTCTTGCTATCAGTTACATGCTTAGCACTCTAATCTTTTCTGTAAGTCTAAAAGTTAATATGACTTATGAGCCTCCTCTTAAAGAGTATGTGTAAGTAAAAATTTTAGTAGAACTGCAACATCAGAAAAAGATTAAAGTACTCAGATTTTTTTTTCTTAACACTTTTTAGTTTTAAGAATATATTAGTAAAACAGAGGCTTTGAAAGCTCAGGCTCTGGATATAGATTTCCCAGTATAACTGGGACCTTGGAACGTACTAGTCGGTTTCACTGGAAGTTATTTGAGTTCTCTTGCCTTCATTTTTCTTACCTATAAAATAACAATAATAGTAGCAGGTACTTCATAGCTGCGTTGAGAGGAGTAAATAAGTTATTGCAGATAAAGCACTCAGAATAGTACCTGGCACATAGTAAGTGTGCAATAAATGATAAGTAAATTGAAAGACAGTTTTGCATAGTATTTCATGGCAAAACATAGTATTTTGTAATGATTAATAATATTTTATATGGGATACTATAGAATAAAGGCCATGAGAAAAATAATAACAAAATATTTGATGAGAGGTTATTTAGTGAAATGGTCCCGGCCAGCTGGTATTTAAAAAAGTGTGGTGGTGAGGTAGGAGCTTGAGTTGTTTTACTGACAGGAATGGCAGCTGATAGGGTACTTGCTGCTGTCATTTAGTGAGTAGTGACAGGAGAGGCTAAAGGTCCTGAAATGTGAAAGTGCAAAATAAATTGCTCTGCTCCAAATGCTAATAGGTCCCTAGTTAAGAAATATTACTCTAAGAATTAAGCTCTGAAAACAAGTGGAAGATCTTTGTGACTACAAAGGTGTTTAAAAGAAGAAATACATTGATATTTTACACAAAGTTTCTGTTTATTGATATAATTATCTCTCAATTATTTTCTGATTGTATTTATGGAACAATTACCTTAATTGCAAGAAAATTAGTAAAACATATGTTCAGCAAATTAGTTACTCAGTATTTAGAAGGAATAATAAACCGTATAATTTAGTCAACTCTAATCAGAAACCCAACACTCAAACTAATTGGTAAATTTCCCTTAGTCATCATCAAAATTATTTAAGGTTATAAAATGCATGGCTTGTGAAATAGATTGAAGGAAAGACCCTCTAATATGTAAAAATAGTTTAAATGGTATGATAGAGAACAAGAATATAGGTAGACTTTATATAATTCATTGTGGCTAGCTGCTCAAAAATAGTTTTCTTGTACCTTCCTAGTGAGTCAGGAAAATAAATTGTTGAAGTTTATGGCAGCAACCACAACATGCCTGCAGTGTGACTCTGTGCTACCAGGGTTTAAAAATAAAGCTGAAACAGTCTGTCTTTTAAAAATAAAGTAGAGTTAAAGATACATTTTTAAAAACTATTGGGAAACAAAAAATGCTTGAGAGGATAATGTTTCAAAATTTTTAATTTATTAGCATGAAAGCTGAAAATATGTTCCTATAAAATATTTGTGTTTTATGAACTGTTTTATAATCACATTAATTGATTTTCTCTGATCTAATTAACTACTAGATTAGATTAACTATTAATTCCTCTGCTTCTGAGATTCACAGGACCAGTTGGTGGCTATCTTTGACTTAAAACCTAAGAAATAAACATTTTTTAGTTCTATGAATAAGAAAATCAAGAGTAAATTGAGAGGGAGAAAATATTTGTCATTGTAAGATGCAAGTTTTTCAACATGTATAAAATGTTCTTCAAGACAAGAGATTTAAGATTAATTCTAGAAAAAAATATAGAGCTGTATTGTCCCATAGAAATATAGCGAGAGCCACAAATACAGTTGTCTTACTGACAGGAAGGGTGGATGACAGGGTAACACAAGTAATTTAAAACTATAAAATTTTCCTGTAGCCATATTATAATAAGCCAAAAGAAAAAAATGAAATTAATTAATTAAAGCCAAGTGAGGTGTCTCACACCTATAATCTCAGAACATTGGGAAGCTTATTGGGAGGATTGCTTGAACCCATGAGTTTGAGATCTGCCTAGGCAACATAGTGAGAACTTGTCTCTACAAAAAAAAAAAAAAAAAAATTAGCCAAGCATGGTGGTATGTGCCTGTAGTGCCAACTATTGGGAGGTTGAAGTGGAAGGATCGCCTAACCTAGGAGGTCAAGGTTGTAGTGAGCATTGATCATGGCCTCTGCACTCCCACCTTGGCAACCAAGTAAGATCACTGACTCAGAAAAATAATAACAATAATTAACTAATTATTTGACTTTAAAAGTAGATTTCTTTTCTTTTTTTTTAAGACGTGGGGTACAATTCAGGATTAGGTATACAAGTGGTCACCATACTAAAATAGATTTTTTATACCAAAAATAATATTTCAAAATATAATTAATTTGACTACATCTCAATAGACATTAGCAATTTGCACTAGCCACATGTCAATTGCTCGATATCCACATGTGGTTAATGGCTATTGAACGGGAGACCCCAGATCCTGACTGTTTTTCTCATCTCTTTTATCCCCTGCCAACTCTGTCTAAACACTTTATTTCAATGCAACTAGTCCATATTGAGATGTGCTTCTATTGTAAAGTGCACATTGAAGTTTGAAGGCTCAGTATCAACAAACAAATGTAGATATGCCAATAATTATATAGTGATTACATTTTGAAATGACATTTTGGATATAATATATTATTAAAATTATATAATTATTGATTAATTAATTAACCCGTTTCCTTTTGTCTTTTTCTAAAGTTTTGAGTACTTTCAATATAATGTCGGATAAAAAAGTTAATAAGTCATCAAATATTTACCAAACACCTCAAAAATACAGCACATTATTTCCATCTCTAACCTCAAGGAGCTTACATTAAAATAATATAAATACAACATACACAGAAATAACCATGAGGTGTAGAATGCGATGCAAAAAGTAAGGATTAAGTGGCCATGATGTGATAGGGCTTTTGCCTTGAATATCTCCCGTGCCTCTATTTTGCATCATCTCCTTTTCTACTTACATTGGCTTATCACATCATTTCTCCCCACTAAATTAATGAGTGTCAATGGGAATTTATTTTAGTTCCAAAGAAGTTAAAGTTGAACATATTCCTCATTTTAATATTCATATAAAACTAGAAATTATAAAATGTATTTGTGTATGACAGAAACATCTTGAAATAAAAGTCAATACGAGCTATCATTCAGAGAACATTACAAAGAAAAAAGTCATTAGAAATAATTTATTTCCAAAGAAATTACTGTAGTATCATTATCCTTCATTTCTTATTTTTTTTTCTAATTAGATGGTAGAGGAAGATTTTTTAATTGTTAACAATCTCAGATTCCACAGGAAAATTTCAGTGGAAGTATTTCCTCCTCATGCCAAGTCTTTATACCCTTTTTTTGTTATTGCTCATAAGAGTTGTATTCTGGCTTCTTTTTGTATATAAATAGTCTTCACAACAAGTTAAGAATAATGCTGAATGAGTTCCATTGTGCTGTATCTAAGACTTAATGCTTATGTATGGGAGTACACATAAATGTCTATGTTTTATTCAATAGCTATTCATTTGAGGACTACAAGAAGTGAACAGGATATATTTGCATCTCACATAAGTAGGGAGAGCACTGGGGGTTGTCTTAGTTTGTTTTGTGCTCCTATAACAGAATAGCTACAACTGTGTAATTTGTAAAGAACAGAGCCTTATTTCTTACTGTTCTGGATCCTGAGAAAGCCAAGCTCAAAGATCTGTCTTGCTCTGTCATCCAATGGCAGAAAGCAGAACGGCAAGAAAGCACATGGAATAGGGAGGGAATGAAGGCTAAATTTACCCTTTCATCAGGAACCTTCTCTGGTAATAATAATCCTACTCTCACAATAATGGCATTAATCTATTCATGAGGGTAGAGCACACATGATCTACTCACCTATTAAAGGTCATGTCTCTCAACATTATTGTATCGGGGATTAAGTTTCCAACACATAAATTTTGGAGTATACCTTAAAACTATAGCACAGACCCAAATGCTGTAACTACATTGCTTTGTTGTACTAAAAATGCAAAAGTCTAACTTGACCTGTCCCTGCTAAAGTCTCCTACAGTATTATTTATGCTGGATAAGTGATGGTTGGGGTATGTACTGGTTTTCCCACATGACCTAGGTAACAGGAATAAACTGGGAAAGGAGACCAGATTATACGGCCAAATTTTTGTGGATATGACAGGGTGTCCCAAATTAAGGAAGGTTAGAGATTCAAACTGAGAGTTTTAAGGGAAAATCTCCTTTGAGAGGAAGAAAGGCCCACCAGAGAACAGTATGGCTAGAAACTGGGTTGAAACCACAAAAGAATTGCTCTTGATGGGGTTTAATCTTCCTATACCTTGCCATTAGAATAAGAAAAGTCTTATTTAGCAAGCAGTTTTGAATATTTTCTTTAATTATCTTTATCTCTTCAGTAACACTAAACATACCTACCCATCTTTCAGTGACTGTGGTGTGGGAGAGTAAAGGAATGGAACAGAAAAGAGAAATGTGGCATTTCGCATATTCATTTCATCTTTCAAGACCCATACAGAGGTAGTGATTATATTGAAAGGACTGAGAGGAAGCAGGGGTTAGGATAGCCAACATGAAGAAAGAACCAAGCCTCAGCGAAGTAAGAAACAGCATGGATGTGCATGCACCATTGACACGAGCCAGAGATGGTCAAAACAACTCAATTCTTCTCCTATATTCAGAGTTGGGTATTTTATTAGAGAGATAATGGTGTAGCACATAGAAGAGAGGCTGGAAAAAACATGCCCTTAATTTTTCTGGGCTCTGAATTCAGATAAACCAGGTTTGTATCCCATACCTACCTCTAAATAACTGTGTGAACTGAGGCAATTATCCTCTATTAGCTTCCCCAAAATAAATTGGAAATAATATCTCCTGTGTAGTGTTGTAAAAAATAAATTACATAATACATATAAAATTTTTAGTAAAATGCTGAGTCAACTTTTCAAAATCATCTAGTGTAGTAACTATTTTTATTTATTATGTTATAGTTGTGGGGGACATGTGAGGGTTTACTACATAAGTAAATTGCATACAGGTGAGGTTTGGGCTCCTAGCAAACCCTCTCTCCCCCTAATAGTGGACTTGATATGGACCTGATACCCATTGTGGTTGTGTGTCCCTCACCTCGTCAACCTCTCTCTCTCTCTTTAGCAGTGTTCATCTTGATGACATTGATTCTTCCAATACATGAACATGGGAGGTTTTTCCACTTGTTTGTGTGAACCTTGACATTTTTGAGCAGTGTTTTGTAGTTCTCATTGTAAAGGTCTTTCACCTCTTTGGTTAACTGGATATTGAGTTATTTTAATTATTTGTGGCTATTGTGATTGGGATTGTGTTTTTTATTTTTTTATTTGGTTCTCAGTCCACTTATTGTTGGTAAATAGAAACACAACTGATCTATGCACGTGAATTTTGTATCCTGAGACTTTACTGAAATCATTTATCAGTGAAAGGTTTGACCAACTCACTAGGGTTTTCTAAGTATAGAACCATATCATCTGCACAGAGGGATAACTTAACTTCCTCTTTTCTTATTTGAATACCCATTGTTTCTTTCCTCTGGTTGATTGCTCTGGTTAGGACTTCTAGAACTGTGTTGAAGAGGATGGGTGAGAATGAGCACCTTTGTCTTGTTCCAGTTCTTAGGTGAAATGCTTTCATTATCTGCACGTTAAATATGATATTGGTTACAGGCTTGTCATAGATAGTTATTATTATTTTGAACATTCATTCATTAGATGCCTAGGTGTTTGAGGGTTCTCATCAAGAAAGGATGCTAGATTTTATCAAATGCTTTTTCTGTGTCTAATAAAATATTCATGTAGTTTTTAGTTTTACAACTGTTTATTTGATGATTACACATATTGATTTACGTTTGTTGAATCAGCCTTGCATCCTGAGAATGAAATCCACCTTGTTGTGACAGGTGATCCTTGAAATGTGCTGTTGGATGCAATTTACAAGAATCTTGTTGAGAATTTTTGCATCTGTGCTCATCAGGAAAATTGACCTGTAATTTTCTTTTCTTACTGGGTCACTATCATTTTTTCAGTATCAGAGTAATGTTGGCTTCACAGAATGAACTAGGGAGAATTCCTTCCTTTTCAATTGCCTGGAAAACTGTCAACAGTATTGGTATCAGCTTTTCTTTGTACTTCTTATAGAATTCAACTGAAACACCATCTGACCCAGGGCATTTTGGTGATAATTCTTATTATTGAGTAGATTTCTTGGATTGTTATTGGTATGTTTAACGTTTCAATGTTTTAAAATTCAAATTTTAGGAGGTTATGTGATTGTGATGCCAGAAATTCTTCCATTTCCTCGAGATATTCTAGTTTATTTGCATATTGATATTCATAGTAATCTCTGATAATCTTTTTAATTTATTCAGGGACAATTGTGACATTGCCTTTTTCATTTTTAATCATGCTTATTTTAACTTTATCACTTTTTTTGTCAGTCTAGCCAGTAATCTGTCAATCTTGATTATTCTTTCAGAGAACCAGCATTTTGTCTTGTTGATCCTTTCTATGGTGGTTTTGGTCTCTATTTCATTCAAATGTGATTTTATTTTAATAATTTTGAATGTTTCTACTAATTCAAGGATTATATATGCTCTTGACTTGCTATTTTAAGTGTGAAATTAAGGTGTTTACTTGAGATCCCCTATTTTCTTGATATATGTATGTAATGTTACATTCTTCCCTCTCAGCACTGATTTCAAGGTATCCCACAGGTTTTGATGTGTTGTGTCTTTCTTTTCATTTGTTTCCAGGAATTTTTTTTTTATTACTGCTTGATCTCTGTGTTAACCCCAAAGTCATTCAGAAGTGTGTTCTCTACTTTCCATGTATTTATGTATTTGGGGGGATTCCTGTTGTTAATGATATTGATTTTTATTCCACTGTTGTCTGATAATATGCTTGGTACTATTTTGACCCTTTGAAATGTGTTCATGCTTGATTTATGCCTGAGTATGTGGTTGTACTTGGAATATGTATCATGTGCTGATGAGAAGAATGTATATTTGTTCTTGTTTGTTGGGGGCAGTGTTTTATAGATGTCTATTAGGTCCAGTTGGTCAAATGTTGAGTTAAGTTTCCAGATTTCCTTGTTAGTTTTTTGCCTCCATGATATGGCTAAGGCTGCTACTAGTGGAGTATTAGTCTCTGACTATAAATGTATGATTGTCTATGTTCTCTTAGCTTAATTACCAATTATTTTATAAATCTGGATGCTCCTATATTTGGTGTGTATATATTCAAGATAGATGTTTCCTGCTGGTAGATTGGGCCTTTTATTATTATGCAGTGTTCTTCAGCAACCTTTTTAACTTTTATTGGTTTAATATCTATTTTGTCTGAAACAAAAATAGCTACTTTTGCTCTTTTTGCTTTCCATTTTCCTGGAAGATCTTTCTCTAGCTCTTTACCTTGAACCTTTGGGTGTCCTTTGCAGTGAGATGTGTTTCATGAAGGAAGCAGAAGGATGGATCATGTTTCTTTATCTGATTTGCCTCACTAGCCTTTTGAGTGGCATATTCAGTCTACTCATGTTTAAGTTAATTATTGATATGTGGTGGATTATTCCTAACATATTGCTATTAAGAGGTTGTTTAGATTTTTAGGTTTTGTGGTGAATTTTTATGGTTTGTTAACTCTGTGTTTGCCTGTTCTTTTGTGATGGGTGGAATTGTTCTTTTAATTCTGTGCTCAGAACTTTCTTAAGCATCTCCTGAATGGTCGATCTGGAGGTGGTATATTCTCTTAGGGATTGGACATCTGGGAAGGATTTTAATTCTACATCTTTAATGGAGCTTACTTGGCAGAATAGAAAATTCTTCGCAGGAATTTCTTTTAAGAATGTTAAAAATGGGACCCCAGTCCCTTCTGGTTTATAGAGTTTCAGCTGAGAAGTGTGTTATAATTCTGATGAGTCTTCCTCAGTAGGTGGTCTGTCCTTTCTCAACAGCTGTCTTTAGACTTTTTTTCTTTCATGCTTATCTTGTGGAGATGGATTATTATGTCTTGGAGATGGTCTTCTCATGTAATTCCCACAGGAGTTCTCTGGATTTTACACCTGCATGGCTGCGTCTCTAGCAAGGTAGGGGAAATTTTCTTGGATGTCCACTAAGAAGACTTGCTCCAGGTATTCTCAGTTTCCCCTTTTCTCTCAGAAATGCCAATCAGTCATAGATCTGGTCCCTTTATATATTCCCAAACCTCTCATAGGCTTTGCTCATTCTTCTTGAGCCTTTACTCATTGTTTTTGTTGGTTTGGGTTAGTTCAATAGTTTTAAGCTTCAATCCCCAAGCTTTAAGTTTCTTTATTCTACCTGGTCTATTTCACTGCTCAGACTTATTATTGTGCTTTAAATTTCCAGAAAAGATTTCTTCATTTCCAGGAGTTCAGATTGGACCTTTCTAATATTGACCAGCTCAACTTTTATTTCCTGCACTGTTTTGTTGCCTGGGTAATCTGTGCTTCCAACTTCTTGTGACTTTTCTTGACTGTCCTTGCCATCCATAGTCTGAGTTCTGTATGTCATCAGGGATAAGTTCCATTCTGGATAAGTTCCATTGCTTAAGATCTGGTCCTTTTGTAGGTGATGCCTCATTAAGGTTTTAGATATTGCCTTTCTTTTTTCTTTTTTTTTTTTTTTGCTGGTTCTTCCTTATTTGTGAGGACAGATTCTATTTTTGTTGTTGTTGTTGCTGCAGTTTTAAATTTTATTATAGAGATGCTGGGTACAAGTGAGCATTAGCTACATTAGTAGGTTGTATGCAGGTAAATTTGGGGCTTCCAACTGGCTCTCACTGCCCCTGGTAATAGACCAGGTACCCTTTGCATTATCACATTCTCCCACCCTCTATCAGTGTTCAGTGACCGCTAATCCCTCCCTTGTGCTCATGTGACTACTGTTCAGGGCCCACGTATGAGTGAGAACAAGCAGTATTCAGTTCTTTGTTGCTGTGATAGGTTACTTAGTACGATGATGATCTATACTAGTAATCATTCATTCAGTCCCATCCATTTTGTTGCAAAGTCCATTATTTTGTTCTTTTTTAATTAGATAAAGTTGCTATTGTTGAGGTGGCCTTTTGTAGGGTTTATTTTTTATTCCATGAGGTGCTCCCCTATTGTGTTGCACTCCTCCTTACCCTAGGAGTGGCAGTCCATTAGAGTCCGACCACTGGACCCTGTTACTCCTCTGGGCCTTGCTGCCCTATGAAGTTGTCACTACTTGCTGGTGCTGGAGGGTGCCTGCAAGGTATCCAGTGGCATGAAGACATAGGAGTTGAATTCTAAGGGGAGTTGGTCATTAGTGTTTCTGGTAGACCCTCTGGAGAAGCTCTCTGATGCCTCAGTATATGGAGTAGTCTATAAGATGTATGATGACATAGGCTTTGTTTTTATCTCTTTCTTGAGGGCTATATTGTTGTCTCAAATGTAATGGGCTCTGGCAGTTGACCTACAGCCAGGCCATAGTGCTTGGAGGAGACAGCTAGCTGTGATTATGGCTGTGGGCTTTTCTGTTTCCCCAGGGAAGTGCACAAATAACCTAGGCAATGGGTGGGTTTATAGGAGCTCCCAACAATCATCAGTCACTGGTCTTTTGGGGGGTATGGGGGAGTTGCTAAAGCTTGTTGCGGAGGGCTAGTTCAGACTGGACTGCTTTCCAGCTACCCTCTGTGGGCATGATATGGCAACCCCAGTGGAAAGCAGGTCTCCCACCTGTTGTACCCATGCTGTGGGGATGACTGAGCTCTTTCTGTTTTACAAAACAGTTCATACAGGGGGAGAAGGGCTGGCAGGATGATAGGGCCCTCTGCCTTCCCTTGTCTGAGGCTGTACTCAAAACTCAAATTTTTTCCACAGCAACATTTTCCCTATGGGCTGGATCTGGTTGGTCTACGTTCCTGATCCCCAGCTGTGCACATTCAGTGGGAGTCAGAAGGGGGCATGAGCCCCCTGGTCACGGTAGCTGCACTGCAGCAATGGCAGAGTCATCTGTTGCACAGAAGCATTTACACAGAAGTGAGAGGTTTACCAGGATAATAGGGCTCCTCCTGGTTTCCTTTTCCTAGAAAGAGGCTGTCCACATGCAGAACTGAAAAAAGTTCTTTCTGCAACAAGGTCTCTTGCTGCAGCTTGCCCCACACTAGAGCTGCCTACAGTGGCAGAATCTGTCCTTGGGGTGATTGAAGGCAGCTGATCTGTGGTTCTTTCAAGGTCTGGGAGCTGACTGCTGAGCACGGCCTGCAGAAAATGAGTTCTGGGGCAAGTTTTGGCCATAGGCATTCAGAGCCTGGCTTCACATGGGCTCTGGCAGCATGCAGCTGTGTCTTATCCAGGCCGCTTCCCATGTGGGACTGGAGTCCCATGAAGTTGGATTGAGGGGGTTCCTGGTCTGTGGTAGGAAAAAACACTTAGTCTCCATTTTCCACATTCACCATTTCCCATATCCAGGGGCTGCTGTCTGTTTTCAATGCGAGCCATACCTGTTTTTATATTAATCTTTATATTTTCATATTTCATACATTTGTTACCTTAATAATCAGAAAATAATTTAGCATATAACTCTGAGTAAAGACATTTCTCTGTTGCGAAAAGGAAAAACACTGGTCATAAAGATAATGCTCTGAAATTTCAAAGTAAAATGTTGATACTTTCAATTGACATTTGTATTATTCAAGAACTCCACAGTCAAGTTTCAAATCACTTTATAAGTATGTTTATTTAATTTGTAATTGTTAAATAATCACTCACCCTGATCAAACTTGAAACACATACTCAGAAGCTATTTTTAGAGAAGTTGCAGTTGAAACATACAAATAAAAGTTAAGCAAACAATGCAAATAAACCTAGGAAACAGGAGGAGTGCAAATATTTAGTAGTCAGGAGACAGACTAGAAGCTTCAAAGAGGCTGAAGACTAGAAGGAAGCATACTATATCGGAGGTAAAGAGGAACAAATTTCAAGAGAGAAAAGATAATCAGTGCCAAATGCTACACAGAAAACAGGGAGAACCGATAGAATTATTCAATGAAATTTGGCAGAATGCCAAATTGAAAGACTTTTTCAAGATCAAAGCAAGTTGTCTAAATGTCAATTTTTGGCTATTTTCCCAAAAAACTTTAAAAAAGAGGGAATAGATAGTGGAAG
The DNA here is from genome assembly GCA_963574415.1 of Tarsius wallacei. Lineage (NCBI taxonomy): Eukaryota > Metazoa > Chordata > Mammalia > Primates > Tarsiidae > Tarsius > Tarsius wallacei. The sequence continues at coordinate 24,619 of CAUYQG010003563.1, forward strand.
AGTAAATAAAAGTCAGATAAGTAAAAGAAAATATATTTTTGGCATACAGGAAAGATCATCAGCTTGGAAGCAGAGGAAAATGTGCAGATATATTTATTGGCACTAACATTTTCAGGACTTCAAGTGCTTATAATTCCTGAAGGGCTTTACAGCCATTGAACTCTACATAACTGCCCCAATATCCCAAGGTAATAAATCCTGGAAACAATCCAAATAGAAAAAAAAGCGGGGGAGCAAACATATGCTTGTCGTCTGTTCAGTGTAAGCATATTTGCATGGGGCTGTGCATAACAGCTTCCAATCACAAACCAAAACCATCAGTTTCCTTTATCTTGATTTGTGATCTCTGACAAGGCTGTACAGAATTATAGGTCCCTTAAGTTTCCCTTATAATCTCCTGGTTCTAGAAAAGGAAGTGCCTCGTCTGACCATCATAGATCTTTCTTCTCATCAAACTGGAACTAACTGTATAAGTCATTTCTCCTCTGAGCTGGATATTTCACCTTTAAATCCTGTAAGGTCCCCAAAATACTCAAAATGTTTGAAGAGTTGAGGAAAACTCTTATCTTACCACATCTCCACACCAGGCCTAATACTGATTTATTATGTTTTTAGCCTCTCTGAGTTTCTATCTTCTAAAACAGGTATATTAAAGCAGAACAAACATGTAAGATGATGATAACGACTATCAGTGACTTGCTAGTGAATGTCAAAGCTAGTAAATTAAACACATTTTGTAATTACTGGGCAACGGCATTTTTCAAAGAAATCACATTGCCTCTGAATATTTGAAAAACCCAAGTCTTTGTACAAAACAACAAATTTGGAAATGTTTTACTAGAGAGGTGAGCCTTCCTATTATCTCTGAACTATTTCTAGCAGGCATCCTCTTTTCACCTACATGTAAAATGTTTCTGTTTTAGTTAATCACTAGTAATTATAAAAGGTTTTACATAATAAACTATTTTAAATAAATGTTTCTGCTTGAACAAATAGAAATGAGTTAGTCAAAATGGATATGACTTTTCATAGCAAAGCATACAACATACAGCTTAGACACTATATTAAATAAGATGACTTGAAAAAGGGGTCACATTTAGTCCTGGCATAACTCTTCTTTCTGGATACATAAGAGAGTTTTAGTAACACTACAAAGCTCTCTACTCAGTGTAGAAACTGGTATGTTTGAATAAAAGAAATTGAACTTTGACTACCTTGTGTAGTCTTTGATAAAAAGGTTTTTTTTAATGTTTGTTCCATTTTCAATTTTGCAACGAATTGCCAAATCCTGCAAATTATTTTTTTTAACTTTTAAAATAAAGTTTTTTGTTCTCACTCATAAGCGGACCCTGAACAGTTATCATAATGCTATAAGAAAGGGATTGGCAGTAGTGGGAAACTCCTGGGGGTGGGAGGTGGAATTGGCAGTAGTGAGAAACTGCCAGGGGAAGGGGCGGCACACCTCATCAACAAGGGTACCTGCATAATGAATATTTGTATACCTAACCCTGACTTGCACCCCACATCTTTAAAATAAAAAAAATTAAAAATTAAATAAAGTTAATTATGAAAATATAATTCACAAAAATGCCTTTATGACATTTGAAGTTAAGAAACCCTTGGACCAATAGATACATGAAAAAATGCTCAGCCTTATTAATCATCAAAGAAATGAAATTAAAAACTACAATGGCATACCATCTAACTCCATTAAGGATGGCCATCATTTATAAATCAAAAAACAACAGATGCTGGCACAGGTGAGGAGAAAAAGGGAATGCTTCTACACTGTTGGTGGAAGTACAAACTAGTTCAACCTCTATGGAAAACGGTGTGGCAATTCCTAAAAGAACTAAAAATTGGTCTTCCATACAGTCCCACAATCCCTCTCCTGGGAATATCCAAGGAGGAACATAAATTGTTCTACCAAAAGACACCTGCACATTCATGTTTATTGCTGCACCATTCACCACAGTAAATGAATGGACCAAACCTACTGCCCATCGAAAGTGGACTGGATAAAGAAAATGTGGTATATATACATGGTGGAGTATTACGCAGCTATAAAAAAAGAACAAAATTATGGACTTTACAGCAAATTGGACAGAGTTGGAGACAATCATAATTAGTGATCTATCACAGAAACAAAGAACCAAATACTGCATGTTTTCACTCATAAGTGGGACCTGAACATTAATCACATTAGTGCAATGGAAGGATCAGCAGTCGCTGGACACTGCCAGGGAGAAAGGACACATAACAGCACAAAGGGTACCTAGTCCTATACCAGGCGGAGTGAAGGCCAATTGGAGGTTCAAACTTCACCTGCATGCAGCAGCTTATTGTAGTTAATCCTTATTTTTTGCCCACACCTCTATAATAAAATAAAATTTAATTAAAAGAAGAAACCCTTGGATAAAATATGATTAACATTGCATTGCAATTCTACTGTCTTTTTAAACAATTATTTTTTATATTATTTTAAAAATTGTATTTATGTCTACCATAACGCTACGATTATCTGAAATATCTGCAAATATTTTCTTATCAGCTCATTCAACCCTCTTCAGCAGTCAGCAGTAGAAAGTTCTTGCTTTTTGTTAAAATCTACACTTTAATGGCATCATGACAAGTCGCTCTTCTAATTGCTTTCTGAATTCTCCAGAGTCTCTGTTTCCTTCAGTGGCTGCTCTTCATTCTCCCAGGCCCTAACTCTTTTCCAGTGGTCCCTCTTCCCTCTCAAAACTCTCATTCTTGAAAAACTTCTAAGAATTTCATACTGATGATCGTCATGTAAACTTTATGTGTAAATCCAAGGGCTTTACTTTTCTAACTTTTCAGAGATATACAGATGAAACTAGAGAAACATCTCTACCTAATGTATAATTTGTCAAATGGTCAAAGTTTTACTGACTGTTTCATTGCCATAAAAATAGCATACCCATATATCATTACTAGCCAAATCTTCTACTTTTAATGAATTAAGAATTTAAACAAGTTCTCCTAATTTTTTAAATTTATTATAGTGTTTTTCCATGCCACTATTTTCACCTAGCTACTTACAAGATCAAGAACTGCCAATGACTCCATTCAAAGGGCCCTCCCATCAAGTCTTCAGAGTATTGCTTAAAACATATAGCTCTAGCCATGTCACTTCTCTGTTTAAACCAGTGCCTGACATTGTCCTTTTACATGAAGCCCAAATCTTTAATATGACCTATAAGACTCTATCCACATGACATTTTCACTTTCTTATGTATTGACACTTTCTCCTTCATATACCATGCTCCAATGACAGATGCCTTCTCTCCCATCTCTCCCACCTTTAAACCTGGCCAAAACTTTTTCTTCTCTTAAGAAAAATCACCTTCTTAATTCATCATCTGGTTAACACATCCTCACACTTCGTGTTCATAATGAAAGATACTTTTCTTGGGTCGAATTCTGTAACACTCAAGCACAGACTGCATATTTTCTATCTGTATATCATGCTTTTCTCTCATACAAATGCAGATAAGTAATTATTTATCTTATTATTATTTAAAGTCAGTCTCCTGGACTAGAAACCAGCCATATCCATCCCATTCTGTTCTTCAAACATGTCAAGCACATTACCGCCTCAGGGCTACTGTACCTGGAAATTTCTTCTTAGAATTATCTACTCTCTTCCTTCTGTTCTCTGCTCTGATGCCATGTCACAGAGAGACTTTGCCTAGCCATGCTATATAAAGTAGCCCCCTCAACTTCCATCGCTCATTATTTTCTTTCTTTTGTTCCAATCTTCTTCATAGTAGTATTATCCATCTAAAATATTGCTAATGCACACACATATGGGTATGTCTATACTTTTTTTTTACTGTTTTCATAACTAGAAGTTTCGTAAAAGTTTAACTCTTTTGTTCACTGCTATTTCCCCAACATCTATAACAGTGCTCAGCACATAGTACACAAATAAAAAATAAATACTAAAGTCATTGAATATGTGATTAGATTAATCATACCTTTTATTTCATGTTTCCACTAAGTTGCTTGTGCAAAATGAGCACGCTAAAAGATTAACCAAATGTGAATTTTAAATTCATATTCTATATTCACACCGAATGTGATTTATCAGTTTAAAATGTAGTATTTGCTTTATTTTCAGCATTATGTTAGAAGCCAATAAATTCCTTTTTAGAAGTCGAATCTTTCTTGTAAGCTGGAGATGTGATAAATCACATCAGGAGCAACACAAACATCAAAGTTAAACAGAAAGTTTCATGCAAAGTAATTGAAAGCCGGTTACCTCAGTGTTATAGTCTGTCTGATTGCCCTCTCCTGATTTCGTGTTAAAATTTAATTTCCAGTGTTGGCAGTTGGAGCTAATGGCAGGCATTTGGGGCCTGGAAGCAGATCCTTCAAGAATAGATGAATGACCTAAGGAAAGTGAGTTCTCACGTGACTAGTTCCTATGGGAGCTTCCCCAAGAGCAGCTTGTTAAAAAGAGCCTGGCACCTCCCGTTGCTCTCTTGTTTCCACTCTAGTCACGTGATCTGTGTACGCGCTGGTTCTTCTTAAGCCACGAGTGGAAGCAGTTTGAGGCCTTAATCAGAAGCAGATGATGATGCCATGTTTCTTGTATAACCTGCAGAGCCATAAAATAAATAAACCTCTTTCCTTTATGAATTACTCAGGTTCAGGTATCCTTTTATAACAACACAAACAGATTAAGACACTCAGATAAATGTGTCATTTAAGATAAATTACCAATTAATTGTCTGTAATCCATTGGTAGCCTTTAAAATATTGAAATCATTAAGAGAGTGGTATTTTTATGAAATCATAACCCTGCAGTTTAGATTTATGATGGGGATATAAACAAAATTTATTTCAACATATTTTCTTCTAAAGTGTCCAAGATACCTGGTACATTTGCTAGATGGCCAGAAACAACCAGTGGTTTTACTGATTACAATATATCTTTTCTTAAAAAAAATAAGAATTTTATTTTTTAAAAATCTATCTCAGAGTAACAATTCATGTCTCTTCATTACCTCAGGATTTACATTTTTTTTAAAAAGCAGGTTTTATAGATATTAGTACATCACTTGTGCCATCAGGTATTAATGATATGATGTATCCAATCAGCCATTTTGATCAGGTTGCAGAATACCCTATTAGGTATGTATAGACTGAGTTTTAGATGAGTAAGACTCCTCAAAGACTATTATATTATAAAATTAGTCAAAATCAAAGAAACACAGGTAGTTAAGCTTCCAGATACAGGTCAATCTGAACTAATTTTTTCTGACTCAGATTACTTTATAGGCTATAAATCAATAGAATACATCAAACAGTTCTCATCCAATACAAAGACAGCATTTCTTAATGTATTTATTCTCATATAAAAGCATTCATTTAAAAAAATTGAATGACCATGTGCCAAGCACTAGGGATCCAGAAATATAAAAGCTCATTCCTCTGTACAAAAATCAAACCATAGAACATCTCTTTTAAATGTGATTGGTGACATATACAGGATACATGCTCTTACAGATGTACACATAAGATAGACTGGGGATTATGGACAGTCTTGGGCTAAAAGCTATAATTCTTTCTTTTTTACAATTTAAGAATTCTTGTGGAAATGCAAATGACTGGAAAGGTTATTATAGGAATAGTCTTAAATCTACTCTGATTTATCTATTCACTAATTTCAACACCATAAATTATCATTAATAGCAGTTTTTTACATATACTTCAAGAAAGACTATGACATATTACAAGAGTTGATCCAGTATGGTTCAGATAGGAGGAAGAAGACAAAAAACTGTAACTTAACATTTTTATTTGGTGTTCTTTTTACAGACATCAAAACCAATAAGGAAATCTGATTTTCAAGCATCACTCATTTAAAAATCCACGAGTCCCCACAATTGCCAATATTCTACCCACATATCTTTAGTATAAAGTTTAAAAATAGCCTTTAGAGTTCTACAGAAGACATCATGTAAGTGATTAATTATATTGCTATTTTTCTTTTTTAAAAAGACTAGTAATTATAACTGTAACTTACCAATCAGAAATAAATTAACCCAACAAAGGAGTTACAATTATTAAAAAGAAGTAGAATGAATTTTAATAACCCATCTATAAGCATTCCAATGTAATTTAAATGGCACATATTTGAACAGTAGTAGCAAACATGCAAATGTAGTAAAGGAGAATAACATTGCTAATGGTTTGATGGATATGTAGAATATCTATTTAGATGCTTAAATGGCAGTATTTTGCAAGTGGAATGCATTAGTGCTTAAGCACTAAAATTACTCCGAATAAATCTAAGTTTTCAATAGTAATATAAACTTGAGGCATCCTTTGTTCATATATATATATATATATATATATATAAAGCAATTCTTTGTAGACAAGGTGACATTATATACCTTTTCTGCCTGAAACATGCTGCTGACTAAATGAAACAAATGTATACTAAGGGTTTTCTGTCTTAAATTAAAGCACATGAAATATAGATTCTATAGCTATGTAGATTCTAACAAAAAAATAAAAGCATCAAGGAAAGTTTAATACTTTTAAATTTTGCCTGAATAAATCAAAATTGAAATAAAGTATACCCTTCTCTAACCCACTTATATTGGAATTGGGGTACTTAGTGTTTTCTTTTCAGTTGACATAAATTAAAAACATATTGTAGCCGGAAGACATTGCTTTTATATTACCAAATATCAGTATACTCTTTCATAAATAGTTAAAAAAAAGTCTTACTTAACTTTTACTTTCAGCCATTACAGAATAATTAAAACTGAACTTTTTCTCCCATAAGAAAAAATTACAAAACTGGAAAATACATGAAGTAACTGTTTTCAAGCTCTGTTGTCTCAAATGACAAGAAGCATAGGATTATTATACTTGAGAGAAAAAAGGGTGATTCCCATGATTGTCCCAAGATCACCCTGGCTCTCTGCCTGGGGACATTTTCCTATTAAAGAACTAAGAAATGATGCCTGAGCTGAGGAGACATCTTGATAAGATGAGGAGTCCAAGACAGGAGTTTCAGTTTTGCTAAGTTGAATGAAATTGGTAGGCAAGTTTATCAGAGAAGACAGTTGTGGGTGTATCATCAGACTGCATGCAGTAACCACTGCAGATTTTTTTTTTTTTTTTGCAGAAGAAAGACTGCACATACACAAATAAGATACCAGAGGCCAGGAAATCCTGGGAGATATTAGAGTTCCAGCCTACCCATAGTTGAGAGACTTCACTGAGCACCTCAGTTATTCAGTTGAAACCAATAAATGCCACCTACATTAAGGGCCTCCACTAGGACTAAATTAAAAATAGCAATAGATTCATCCTAACAAAGGATTACACCAAACCAGGTAAACCAGAAAAAAATAAAAAGTTGCCTGTGGCTTAACTGCCTGCAAAACCAAATTTTGAAGAGAGAGAACATAATTTATATTTGTTGCAATTTTTCACCTACAAAAATCTCAAAAATTATAAGAAACAGAAAAAAATATGACCCAAATTCAAGAGAAAATAAAAACAATTGAAAATAGTCAGCCGGGCTCGGTGGCTCAGCCTGTAATCCCGTGCTTTGGGAGGCTGAGGGGAGTGGATTGCCTGAGCTCACGGGTTCGAGCCTGGGCAACTTGGCAAGACTTCATCTCTACAATAAATCAAAAAATCAGCCAGGCATGGTAGGCATGCCTGTAATTCCGGCTACTCGGAAGGCTGAGGTGGAAGGATCGCTGGAGCCCAGCAGGTGGAGGCTGCAGTGGCCAGGAGTGGCCACTGCACTCCAGTCTGGGTGACAGAGTGAGACTCCAACTAAAACAAAACAAAACAAAACAAATATTCTGGAGAGTATATTACTGTTACTGCCATAACATTTCAAATCAATCATGAAATAATTCTGGGCTTACCCATTGGTCACCAAGACTCCAGTTGGCACCAAATCCCTGTTGAGAGCTTCCAGTGACCAACGATACAAGTTTTGGGATGACTTCTTATTTGTTAAGTCATGTACTAAAATAATACCTAAAATAATCAGAGAAAATGTCAATACTATAACAATTCCTCTTCATTTCACATTTGGCAAAGTAAAGTTCAGTAAATACAAGCATTATTAGATTGTCTAATGAATCTAGCATTCTAATATGACTAACAAACTCAGAACACAATTATTTTAAAATCTCCTCTACAAGCACTTATAAATAATTAACTACAAAACTTCATCAGTTAATGTAACTTTTTTATTTCACAAGGGCTGACAAAATGTCATTACACTTTTAGAATATCTTTTCTTTATTCAGCATTTCCTGAGTGCCTACTCTATGCCTAATCCTAATTGCAGAACCATCTCATCAATCAAGAGAATTAAACCACTTTAAGTATAAAGGAATTATATTCATTTAAAAAGTTATGTTGCTTTGTCAATGTACATAGCACTTAAAGCAATCTACAGATTTAATGCAATACCCATCAAATTACCAGCAACATTCTTCTCAGAGCTAGAAAAAACAATACAAAAATTCATATGGAAACACAAATGACCAAGAATAGCCAGAACAACCCCAACCAAAAAAAAAAAAAAAAAAAAAAAGCAGGAGGTATCACACTACCAGACTTCAAACTTTACTATAAAGCTACAATAATCAAAACAGCTTGGTATTGGTACAGGAACAGGCATATAGACCAATGGAATAGAATTGAGATTCCAGAAGCAAAACCTCAATTCCTCAACCAACTCATCTTCGACAAAGCCTCCACCAACTACCACTGGGGAGAGGAGAACCTATTCAGTAAATGGTGCTGGGAAAACTGGCTGACCACATGCAGAAGACTCAAACAAGACCCCTATCTATCCCCATACACAAAAATTAACTCCAAATGGATCAGAGATCTAAATGTAAAACCTCAAACCATAAGAACCTTGGAAAATGCAGGACAAACCCTTATGGAAATTGGAACTGGCATCCAATTCCTGAACAAAACCTGAAACGCACAGGCCATAAGAGATAAGATAGACAAGTGGGACCTCATTAAACTGACAAGCTTCTGCAAAGCCAAAGAAACCATCATGAGAGCAGGGAGACAGCCCACAGACTGGGAAAAAGTATTTACCAACTCCAGGTTACATGTCATTTCTGACAAGACGGTGATGGGACAGGTTGGACTGTGAGAGTCTCTGCAAAAGCAACTGTCCATAAAAACTCTCTGGTGAGTGGGTGTGTGCCGGTGGGTGAGTGAAAGTCCATCTGAGGGGAGACGGGTTCATGCATCCGGGGCTGTCCTCCAGAGGTGACTGCAACCCCCCACTGCCCTGAGATTGGAACTGCTGTCGTGCAGGGTCATCTGCTATTCTTGGGGCTCTCCTGAAAAAAGGCTGTGGAATACAGCTGGTCCTCACTACCTGGGACTCGGCCCACACCATCATCTGTGAAAGCAGATTGGCAGGAGCCCCAGATCTGTGGAGAGAGCAGGTTGAGGCGAGCTGGAGAGGAGAACCACCACTGGTGAGGAAACACGATGGGAGCCATTTTCTCTGTCCTGCATTGTCCCACCCCAGCTCCATCTAGCCTCCAACCGGGGACCTAGAAGTTATCTCATCAAACTCGGAGAGACAAACGCCCCTCCCTCATACTGGAACAGGCACAGACAAGTCAGATCTGAGTGGGAGACTTGACAACAGGGGCAGCAAACCAGGTGAGTCCTTATCTGATACACCCTCCTCACACAGTAGTCCATGGGGCATCTGACCCATGCTGACAGCAACCCTAACAGCCTGTGCTGAGAGCAGAGGGGAGAGGCTAGAGACCAGAGCTGAAAAGAAGTTGAAGTTACAGGAATAGCCTCAGAGTGAGTTTTTAAAAACTTTTTATTTTTGCCTTTGTTTGTTGGTTGTTTTAGTTTTTTTTCCTCTTCACTCTGTTTTT